>ML820988.1:131778-144623 GCA_009831015.1 Picea engelmannii | reverse complement strand
CTCTCTAAGATGAGACATCCTATCAATGGTCCATAAAATTGTGTGCCATGTGGCCTCGAGAGCTAAGGTGCTCTCCACAGTCCACCATGGGCATACATCAATAATGATCTCCCCAAATAACCAAAACGCTCAAGCAATAAAGATGGGGCGCTCAAAACGAGTGGTCAAACTGTGGCGAGACTTTTTTGGTGGCAGATTTGGAAACACCATAACTTTGTCATTTTTTGTCGCAATTTCTATTATGACCACAATTTGGAAATTCTGTGGCCATTCTACCTCTAATGACATTGATTTGGGGGAAATCTGGGCACTTTGTCAAAAGATAATTGCTCCTAAAGCTAGGACACCCTCAAAATATGCAATGAAACCCTAGATCTAGGGTTTGAAACCTCCTAGATCTTCTCCAATGTCTAACTTTCTCCTCAAACCATGAATAAGTGAGTGGATCTCTGAAACAAGGCATCGGATCTATGAAGAATCATGTGGAATGTAATCAATGCTCCATGAAGAAAGGGGGTGGCCCCTTATCAAATAATAAAATAAGACTATGCCTCCACATGTCTGTCGCCAATCCACCAAAACATCCTCAAAGTATGCAAAGTGCTAGATCCACGAAGGAAAGAGCCAAGTATCACCATCAATCCATATGCTAAGTCATCCAAGTGATCAAAGAAGGGGGACGACCTCATCATTCAAGCAATAAAATGATGACAAGTGTGTACATGCCTCTACATGGATGCTAATGAAGGGGGAGCTCTACATAGGACCATGGTCCACCTCATAAGTAACTTCTCTATGTGTGAAAAACCATAAGATCTAGGGCACTCTCACACCAAGGCTCCAACACTGCTAGATCATGTCAAATCACCCCATAAAGAATATGAAACCAAGTGAAAGAAGGGTGAACTATGCCAAGTGCTCTACAACATAATGATGCTAACCAAATGAAGATGTTGATGCACTACCAAACTATCCAAAAAGTGTTAGGGCATTACATCAAGGGAGTCATACATCCTTAGATCCAATACTCTATCAAAAATGAAGGCTAGAACATCACATGACCAAGTGCAATGCTTTTTTTATGATAATCAAAACACCATCAAGACACCCATGTCTACCTAATCTCATTAATTATCCACCAAGGCATCAAAATCATCAAGTGAACTCATAACCCCAAAGCTCCATCAACTACAGATATGCAACCATGAAGAAAGAATGGGCTGTGACAATCCATCACAAAGGAGCAATGAATCTCCTCCAATCCAAAGAATTAACTCAACCAAGAAAATCATCATCTCCAAGCCAAAAGAGAAGGTATATAGCCCAAGTGCATCAACAACCCTATGTGTTATCTCAAAAATCTTGTAATGTGACGAACATCACAAGTTTACCTCTCATACAATATGAGGGGTAACGACAGGGAAATGTTGGGGACACGATGACATGTTCTTTGTGCAACCATGGTTATGACAAAGATTACTTATCTATGTTTTGGACATTTATCATCATTGTGATCATCATGTCCATGTGATTGATTGACATAATTATGCTTTCTTGGGTTGGGCTTTTGTGTGGTCCTTGTTGTAATGTTCCCATTTCCCACCTCGAAAACGTTGTCTACACTTGTAATTATCGTGGTCACTGTTATTACGTATATGTCAAAGACTAAAAACTGCTTGTTTGGGCACTTTGACTTTGGATGTCCTTTCCACTTAGAATTTGTGCACTAGACATCTTTGATTTCTTTTCTTTCTCCCATTGTTATCTCTTTCATCCATTTAGCCACATCTTCTCTTAGTGCATCATTTCTAGTAAGCGACCCCTCTTTGTTTGTGCTTCCTAGGTTTAGTACTCGATTTAATGCTTCCTCATTTGATGTGGGGTGTCTAACCATCTTATTTTTGTATTTGGTTTGCAATCCAACTGTGAACCATCTATTCAACATTCTAGTTATTACCATCTTGTCCATTATTTTGACGAGAGCTTTCAACTTTAAGTTGAGATTGTATAGGCAAACTCTTTGCCCATTTTCTCACCTCAAGTTTTATATTTCATCCACAACTTCCCGTTACATAACAACTTGAATTCTTTTTCAAATTCATTTTTCTAGGTGTTGTAGGTAAAAAATTTACCCAATATTTCTCCTCATCTTGCCTACTTCCGATCTAAATTGTCTCACAAATGTTAAAATGCCTCATGAGGTCTTCACTTCCATCGCCATTAATGTGGTGAACTTTTTCTTTTTGGTTATTAGTGTCGTGTTACTTGTCACTTCCTCATCTCGTCTATTGGTGATCTCAATTATCTCACAAATGTTAAAATGCCTCATGAGGTCTTCACTTCCATCCCCATTAATGTGGTTGACTTTTTCTTTTTGGTTATTAGTGTCGTGTAACTTGTCACTTGGGTATGTCTTTGTGCTCATCGACTTATCCTCCTTGATTCTCTTCTTTGTTCACTTGGACATCATCTTCTTGCCTACTATTTTGGGGATGGGGACACAGACCAATCGTTCACCTACAATAGACTTGACCAAATGGAGTTGCCTCCCTACTAGCTTATACTTTGCCAATCTCCTCATTTTTAGCGGAAATCAACTTGTAGCTGCCCTCCTCTTCCATGTGTATATTGATGTTCCTTTTCTAGAAAACCAGTGCGATAGACTCATGATCTTCATTTTCATTTTCAACATCTTCCTTAATGATAATGTTTCAATATTAAGGGGTTCTGTTTTTAGTTGATGCATTGCAATTCGTGCAAGACGCCATGAAGCAGGATGTTGTTACCCTTCCTATTTAGTCTTACTCCTTGGTTTATGGATAATGACATTATCATATTAAGAAAGGTAATTGGCAAATCAAAGAAAATAATGAAAAAGATCATCATCATACAATTGAATGATATTTGTGATTTGCAACCATGATTTATATCTTTTAATCACATGAAGCCATGTGCACTCAATCTTGGATGAGGTAATTGGATGTCTTTTCAGCTGACAAAAGTCACTTCTTTTTGTCCAATATCCCTCTAAAACACGTTGCATCTCAACGTCTCTTCACACGATATATCTCAATGTGGTTGTTGTAACCAACCAAACTGTAGTCCTCTCTCAACAACAATCACAATTACTAAATAGGCTAGGATTCTCCCTTGTCAAATTCCAAATGTAGCAATGATGACAAATGTTGAGTGAATATGAGTTTGGAAAGCCAAAGAGATGATTGAATCCATGGTTAGCTAAACCTTAAACCAAGGGTGACCTACTTAGAAGTCAACTCTTGAGTTGACAAGTTGTAAATGTATCCCCTAGAGGGGATACTTATACTAGTTTTTGAATTCTTTTTAGAACATCTAATGATATTGACTATGGTAGTTCTGTTTAGGTAGAAATACCCTAGAACTTGGTCCACACTTAATGTGCGACCAATATTACTTTCTTTGTTATACGACATCACTCCCTCCATACCTACACAGTTGGGGAGATATAAAAGGATATCTACCAAGACTACAATATTGGAGCAATTTCCTTACAAAATGTTGTGATGAACCATTATCTATACTTTGTTTATGACAAATGGTTATGGTCTAAAATTGAGTGATAGAATAGATGCAACGATAGTTGGTTTGAGTTTGGAGTCCCCAAGGGTTTCCAATAAGACTATACTATCAATCATATTGTTTATGGAACCTTTAAAGGACTAACCTCTATGTAGGAATTGCTAATGTTTGGTGATGATTTGTTCTTGTGGCCTTTCAACCATAGTTTTTAAAACTAGAACCGGACATCGAACCTATCAACTCAGACATCGAATTGGAACCGGATTGACTCGGATTGGTTTGATTTCAACGACCTAGTTCAATAAAAAATACCTTAAATAATTAAATTTTAATTAAAAAAATTATTTTAAAGCTTTCAAACCATTAGAGACAAAATATGCAAAGTTTGCTCATCTATATACCATGTAAGGGTGTATATATCAAAATGGCATCGAGTGCAATACATATCAGCAACAAAATACATCATCAGTGAGGCACGTGCATTTCATATGATATTTAATGACTCGTCCTTAGGTTTTGTAAATAAACATGTATCGTCATATAACGTCGTTGTTTCCATAGAAACAAAAGTAGATTTCCAAACACTTGGTGATTTTGGGAATGAAAAGCATGTCCAGACAATCATTAATGAATTGAGGTCTGATCAGGTCAAGCAGAGCAGGGATGATCTTGTTATGTTTGAAGCTAAAAAACATTATGAGGACATGCTTGACAATAATATCTCTGAGGAATTTGACCATGACAGAGTCATGGGTATTCGTAAATTATACCGTGGTGAGGTTAGTTGCACGTTGAAATATGATGCTAATGGAGTTGAAGATAGTTTTGACCCTACAACAGATCTATCTCCCGAAACGAATTCAAAAAAATGCTTAATGCTTTATGCTTTTTGATGCTTTCTACAAGTTTACTTCTTGTTACCACTTGCACTCCTTGATTTTTTAGGCTCTGAGCATGCTCTGGTAGCTCCTCTTCTAAGTTTGCTCCCAATTGCATTTGTTTTAAAAAGCACAAAGAAATTTGTCTAAATTTAGAAGGTATAACAGTCCTTGATTTTGTTTGGTTGTAAGGTTTTGATTGCAATACATCCGACAGAGCCAATGAACATAACGGTTTTCATGGGATGAGATCTTCGAGGATTGTGGACCCGTTTTCGACAAACAACTAATAATATGATATGAAATGCAACAAGTGTCCTCATATTCAATGACTTGTCCTTAGGTTCTGTAAGTAAACATGTCTCGTCATATAACAATGTTTTTCCATAGAAACACAAGTAGATTTCCAAACACCTGGTGATTCTGGGAATGGAAAGCATGTCCAAACAATCATTGGTGAATTGATATGAAAAGCATGTCCAAACAATCATTGATGAATTGATATGAAAAGCATGTCCAAACAATTATTGATGAATTGATATGAAAAGCATGTCCATACAATTGGACCGGTCGAGCAGGCACGAAATCGGTCGGTTTGATCGGTTTGGTATCGATACCAAACCGGGTTGAAGGCCGGTTCGATTCCTCCAGTTATTCGCTCGGCAGGTTTGGTGGTTGGATAACAAACCGTTTCGGTTTTAAAAACTAAGCTTTCAATAGCCTCCTTGTGACTTTCTAGTTGTGGATATTGAACATGAGGTTAAATGTACTTGTAATTGATATATTAAGTTTAGGTTCTAAATGTAATTTCATGGCTATTTGTTTCTAGTGTTACTCAGGGAAATCGTCTTGTCTCCAAAATTGAGGAGTGAATTGCCAATCTTTTTGTTAGTTCCTTAATTCATTATTTATTTTCTTAATACTATTAAGTTTGTTTGGGAGTAGTGCCAATGAACATATTTTCTTGATGATTGAGATTCAATAAACTATTTCTCATTTGCAATGGGCTCTTTAGTTTTGGGGTATGCATTATCATAAATTTGAGGTCTAAAATAAAAAAATGGGCCTCCAAAGGAAAATCATAAAATAAGAAGAGCATGTGCCACATCATGTTAGCTTTTGGGTTGCTTCAAAAGTGTTTACACCATACTAGGGGTGCCTTCATGTGATGTGGGGTGCATGGTGAAACCCTAGCCCCTTAGTTGTGTCTTAGAGCTTTTGGTTGATGACATTTAGACAACTTTATATAGGTTGTTGCTGGACCTTTGACTTGGTGCAAGATGTGGCATACTCCTTGATGAGGTGGCTATCTTATGTGGCATTAATGTCTTCTACATGGTGCAGACGTTGAGGAGGATTACATGGTGCACATGTTGAGGAGGATGGTGGACATGGTTGGATCTACCTTGAAGGAGGAGCACTTGGCACTAAGAAGGAAGGCACTTAGTCCCAGGAACATTGGGGCCTCTTGGCATGCATTAGGAGGACAAGCGCTTGATTGGAGGATGCTTGGGTTGAAGGCACATTGCTTGGGCTTGTATGTGGACCCATGACACATGTCAAGGAGGAGCATTAGAGCATTGGATGCTTGTCTTGGAGAGTGAGGAGCCTTGCGGTGAAGAGCACTTGAAACTTGGAACCTATGCTTGGAGAGAGCACCAATTGAGGAGCCTTGTCTAGACATGTGTACATCTTGGAGAGAGAGCGCTTCACTTGGAGACATTATCATGAGGATTAGATTAGTTTGCTTGTGGCTCTTGTTCACTTTACTATTGTTGGCCACCCTCACCTTTTCTTTAGTTATAACATTCGTGTAGAAGCATGTGATAGTTCATTACATAATTTGTATCTTGAAGATGAACTTTTCTCGAGTCTTTGTACTTGTCTTTATGCTAGGGAGGAAGGCACTAGGGTTTGTGAGAGGCAAATTGTAGAGGAGACAAGAAGTACTAGGGCTGAAGTTCTTGTGTAAGAAGGACCTGGGGTTTGTGGCAAATAAACCCTACAGGAGACTTAGAGCACTTTGCTTGGAGAGTTTGTGTGAGGCAAGCTTGGAGAAAGATCAAGGGTGGACTTGTTGGTGTTGATGTTAACTTGTCGTGGAGCCTTTGGCGTGGCTAGATAGATTGGTAGGATGCCTTGCTAGGCCTTTCTATTACTGGTTAGGCTTTGTTATTGATGGTGGATGCCCTAGCTAGTGTTTGGAGGCATTGGAGAGCCCTAGCTTGTGACAAGCTTGAAGGACTATCTTGTACCAACTTGTGAAGGACCATCCTGTACAAGCTTGTGAAGGACCATCCTTTACCAACTTGTGATAAGATGTTGATATGTACTTGTAACTTCATCCTTATGTATATATGAAGTGTATTTTGCTGTCCAAATTGTTAGAAATAAAGGGATGTGCTTGTTTTTCCATAGACAATATAACAATATTGTCACCCAACCATAGGCACAAAGGCCACCCCGGAGCACCTTAACCTTGACAGATAGAATAATTCCGGTAGCAGACCAATAGCCAACCAAGGCTAGCGCACCTTTCTCCAAGGGTAGCGCACCAAGCAAGAATAACCCGAAACCAAGCAGAAAGTCCAAACCATAAACAAGAGAAAGTCCAAACCAGAACCAAAATGCTAGTTGCAGCAGCTGCAGTTGCACTCCCTCTCCAATCTTGTGCACCACTAGTCCTTATGCAGTTATGAGAGTGAGTGTAACAAATGAGCTCTAGCGCCCTCTATTTATACTGCTCTATCTCACTTGACTGGGCCGATATCTCTTTCTGGAGGCTAATAACTCAATATTAAATATTCTCTTGAGTCGACTTGTCTCCTAGGGTTATTATCCAATGTTTTAGGGTTTCTCTTGCTTCCCGGAATATTCTAGTCTCGTCAAAGGTTACACGCGAAGGTTAATACCTCTCGCAGCTACCATAATATCAACACTCCCTCCTAGCTAGGGAAGTATTAAAGGTAATGGTCTTGAGCACAAACATACCATTCAATCGATAACATCATCATAGCCACATAGGCCATCTCATGATCATGTAGATCAACTCACGAGCAATATCATCACCATAAGTATCATCTGATAGCATTAACTGCATCATCTCTCGAAGCCATACTCCATCTGAGTCATCGAGCATGATGCTGAATAAGTCACTCACTCCACAGAGTGATACAAGAACGATTCTTCTAATCCGGACATATGTCCTAGAAGAATAATTGTTCCAACAGATGTTGGAAGCCATGCCATGGGCTACAGGGACTATTCTTCTAATTCGGACATTGGTCCTAGAAGAATGACTGTCCTGGACCATTTTTCCTCCTGCATTACTGTGAACTCAGGGAAAATGTCTATCTTGTACCAATCTCTCCACTCTAGTCACTACTGTTAACTCAAGGAGACGAACCATTCTTCTAATCTGGACATATGTCCTAGAAGAATAGCTGTCCATGGTACATCAACAATCTGTCAACCAGGAACGTTCTCCACAGGGAGAATGTCTGTCCATCAGTACACTGACTATCCATCTAGCTGGAAATCATCTCCAACACTAGTGGTAGTCTTCATGGAAATCAGAACAATGCCATTCAATAGAACACCACTGTGTCTATCCATAGTAGTACACAACTACACTATCCAATGGTACACAACCACACCTAGTAGCACACAACTACTAACCAGTGACACATAGTCACTACCAGTGGAATACATCCACCACATTAGCATACATCTACTGTCCAGAGACATACAGTCTCCACAACAATCATGTCATCTAATATCAACCTGCATAACAATATCATGATACAAATTGAGTCATCTGGGCCATTCTTCCACTCACATATGCAAGATCTGGAAGAGCATCTGCTCTCAAAAAGTAAAACATCAGCCATGGGCTATCTGGACTATTCTTCCCAAGCATAGAAGAATAATTGTCCCTGATTTCTGAGTCTGGACCATTCACCTAACTGGGCCATTCCTCCGGCACTAATCATAGTGCAACTTGGAGAGAATGAGTCTGCCCTAGGGAATTTTTGTCCCTGATTACTGAACCTGGACCATTCCTATGACACTAATCATAGTGCAACCTGGAGAGAATGAGTCTTCCCTAGGGAATGACTGTCCGAACCATTTCCTATGGAAATGACTATCTTGCACCAACCTCCAAAACAGACTATTCTTCGAAACTGCTCACAACTATGAACTTCGAAAGAATGACTGCCCGACGAGGTGGACCATTCTACTTAACCACTACTGAGAGTGACTGCCAAGAAGAATGATTGTCCTAGACCATTCCTCCACACTGGCCACAAGGGGAATCGCTGTCTATGGTACATCAACAATTTATCGGACCGTTTTCATTACGAAAATGACTGTTTGATTTGGACCATTTTTATAACTGGAAAATGCCTGTCCGTCAGAAATCTTGGGCCACTTTTCGGACTGGAAGGTGACTGCCCAACCTGGACCATTTTTCGAATTGGAAAATGATTTCCCATAATTCCGGGCCATAAATCAATAACATATCAGTGCTCCCTCCCAACTTGGGAGTAATCTCTTCCTTTTTCAATAAGGAAGTAGTCTCCATGAGCCCCAGCTTGTCCCTTAAGTACGCAATATTTTCATCTTGGACAGAGGCTTTACCAAAATATTTGCTATTTGCTCATCTGTGGAGATATATTGGAGAACCACTTCTCCCCTCTGGACTTTATCACAGAGAATATAATGCTTGATCTCAATGTGCTTCGACCTGTCATGGAACACCAGGTTCTCTGAAAGCTTCACATAGCTCTGATCATCACAATATATCACGATCGAATTCAACACCTGATCAAACAGTCTAGAAACCAACTCACAGAGCCACACTGCTTCCGTACAAGCATCACAAACTATAATATACTCTGCTTCTGTCGTGCTGAGTGCAACAGACTTCTGTTTCTTGCTAGCCCATAACATCGTGGCAAAGTTGAAATTGAAACATATCCAAGTAACACTTCTGTCATTTGCACTCCTTGCCCAATCTAAATTGATAAATCCATGTAGATGTATATCATAACTCAAATGTCCCACAAGGCAAATATTCGGCTGAGTATTCTCCAAATACATTAACGAGCCAATCAATTGTCGATACAGAGACGGGGCTACTGGATCAAAGTCTCTCAACTTCTTCAGATCTGTCATCATGGGAGTTTGCCATGGATTTGCAATCCATCATCCTTGACTTCTGAAGAACTGTTTCAATATACTTCCTCTGTCATAGGAAGTTTTCACCACGCTTATGCTGTACATGAGAGGCTCTGCACCAAGTTTGCTTGAATCCATACAAGGTCTTCTTCCCTCTGCATACAAGGGTCTCTTTCTGGTATACCTCAAAACCTTGAGGTTGCTCTACATACGCTTCTTCTTCAATTACTCTGTTGAGAAGAACAGTCTTTACATTCATTTGATGTAAACTCCAACCCATGGATACTGTAGGAGATATAATGGCTCAGGTAGAGGTATATCTGGTTACTAGAACAAACTGTCATCGTAGTCTTCTCCCTCCTACTGGGAGAACCCTCTATCCCCGAGTCTCGTCTTGTACCTATCAATGCTGAAGTTTTTTTCACAATTTCTCACATACATTTTTCTTCATCACAACTTCCTTCCATTCCTTCTGCTTGATTGCGGCTAGTGGGTTCAAACTAGTTTAATTGGTTGTTTTGACTTTTCTTTCTTTCTTGGAATCTTCATGTTCTTCCTCATGTTTATCTTCAATGTTGGAGTCCATGGAATCTTCTACAGATTACATGCTCTTCTTTCATGAAGGCTCCAACCTTCCGCCATCGGAACATAATTGTAGATGGACAACCAAGGATATTCAAGGCTTCTTTTCGAAGAAGACTTCTTCTAGAGTCAAACTGAACACGCGCTGCTTATCATGGCTGCTACTTCCAATGAAGAACATGGACATATATTTCATGGTAGTCTCGGATTCTTCAATGGATCATATCGTTGGGGATTAGCTCCCTCCTAATCCTAGCTTCATGCCTGGTTGAGCAATATGCATGCTCTTCTTTTGGAATTCTATGATCATCTCCTTCCATTTGAGAGAGTCCATGCTTCCGTCTGCTGCATCTCTCTTTTCTTTCTACAAAGTGTCATAAGCCTGTTCATGGTTTCCTTTTGATTTCTGACTTCCTTCGAGTTTGACTCCTCCGAGTCTCTTCAAGTTTGTTTCTATCTGTTCTGATTGCTGCCCATCTGGCAGTTGTGTCATCCTTATAAACTTCTTCTATGACAGCTTCCACAAGGATTGTTCATCAAACATATTTCACAAGGGTACCTGTTTGGAACAAGAGCAACAAGAACAAACTAGAATATCTATCTAGAGGAGATGTTAGTTCAACTTGCGAACAAGTACAATAAGCATCTATATCAATAGTATTCATATGTAGTTGAGTATTCATTGCACCTAACAATAATATAATCTTTCAGAGATTGCTTTCACAATTTGTAATGTAGTAATTATCACCTTTGATATACACAAATTTGAAGCTTAACAATTTAATCAAACCTGGAACCTGAAGCCTTAACTGCTATGGAGGGTGCACTTGTTCTTCTGAATGCACTGAATCCAAGATTACAGCTTGGACAAGATCTCTAGTACTTTCCCTGCAAACACACTCATGTTTTGCTAGATGGCATAACTTAGATAGCATATACAAGTGCATACCTTTGAAACCTTGTAGCATCGTCCAACTTGTCTTCCAATCTGAAACTAGATACCATCTTGACAAGAAGAGATTAGAAACTCAATCAGAAGATTCAATGATTAGAACAAGCTAGAGACTCTAAAATTTCAACTTTGACCACAAAATCAATTTGACCAGAAGTCGACCTTTGATTTGGACCAGTCAACCTTTGACTTTGACTTTGACCAAAGATTGAAACCTGACGTTTTTGTTAGCTAAGAGTACCAAGAGGTGCGCTAGGCTAGGGCGCACTAGGATGTCAAGGAATTAGGTCAAATGCTTCATCAGAAGTGCCTGAACACAAGGGTTAGGGTTTGTTGCAGCTGCATAATCAGAAAACCTAGCTGCAGTTGTAACTGGTGCCATAACGAGCTTAACAAATAACTTCCCAATCTCTCTTCCAGTGGTTAGATTGTCTGAAGATAGTGTGGGCCCATAACCTGTTAGAAATAAAAGGATGCGCTCGTTTTTCCATTGACAATATAGCAATATTGTCACCCAACCATAGGCACAAAGGCCACCCTGCACTAATCAAGAATAACCCGAAACCACGCAGAAAGTCCAAACCATAACCAAGAGAAAGTCCAAACCAGAACCAAAATGCCAGTTGCAGCCGCTGCAGCTACACTCCCTCTCCAAACTTGTGCACCACTAGTCCTTATGCAGTTATGAGAGTAAGTGTAACAAATGAGCTCTAGCGCCCTCTATTTATACTGCTTTATCTCACTTGACTGGGCCGACTTCTCTTTCTGGAGGCTAATAACTCAATATTAAATATTCTCTCGAGCCGACTTGTCTTCTAGGGTTGTTATCCAACGTTTTAGGGTTTCTCTTGCTTCCCGGAATATTCTAGTCTCATCAAAGGTTACACGTGAAGGTTAATACCTCCCGCAGCTACCATAATATCAACACAAACTCTGTGTACTTGCAAATCTGTTTTTCAGCTTATATTCTCATGGTGAATGAGTAGTTTCTAGTGCTGTTTGGTATGTTGATTTATTCTGAACAGTTACCATATTTTGTTGAGTGATTTAACACATATACAGAAGGTAAGAGGGCAGATTTGTGGTCATAACAAATCTGCTGTTTATAAGTTACTGTTCTACATTGGGATTTGTGCCCCAAGGGCTGGAAACATAGTTCACTTGAAGTACAATTGTTCAGTGTTTATTTTCATGGGCTGCCTTGTGTATTTGGCTGGACAGAAGTGAAATGCATACTACTGTAATTTATATATTTCAGATTCAGCCCCAAGGCTGAAAGTTCACAGGAAATAGATCTGGGAAACCTCAAGGTTGAGGTGAAATTTTTGAATTTGCATTGAGCAATGGTTTCACGAAATTTCCACACATCAGCCTATGTTAAAGGCATTATTGATTATTTCTAGGTTACTTTGGTTGGTGTAGAGTTAAGAGGTTGGGGTTTATAATAATAATAAACAGTTTAGATCCTTGTGCACTAACAATAAAGAATTTAAATGCTTGTGCACACATAATAAATGGAGCTTATATTCTTGTGGACACATAATAAATGGAGCTTATATTCTTGTGGACACATAATAAATGAAGAGTTTAATGCGAAACATAAAAATATAGAATTGAGGTTATGCAGAAAAATAATATTCGGATTAAAAAAAGTATATACAATCATAAAAAACTAACTTCTTTTCACAATCACA
>ML820988.1:34398-77497 GCA_009831015.1 Picea engelmannii | reverse complement strand
GACTTCTTATTCTGCCTATTACAATTATCTTTTGACCAATCCACAAAAGGGGATTTGGTCCTTTATAATAACCGACATGATCAATCCGCAATGGGGATTGATCCAATGAATAATATATCAAATAATATCAAGAATACACTTTGCAGTTACATTATTTTAACAGTTTTTTCTAATCTTGTAGAGGAGTCATCCCATAGTTTCTCAAAAGTGTGTAACTTCTCAAGAGCACAAATACACTGTAAAGTGATGCAAGATGGACCAAAGCCATTTAGAGTTGTTATCTAAACTAGCTCACTCTCATCTTTGTCTCCAATGACAACAAGTACCAATATCGATCAAATAGCTCGCTACAGTATCGGTCTTGCGCATGCAAGTACCAGTGAGCTTGTTCTTCAAAATCATTTTACTAGGACAAGTTGACACTCTAGTACAAAATGACCAAGGCATCATGCATCTCCTTTGTCGTCTTCTTCTCTATAATATGAGAGATCAAGTGATCCTTCACGGAATCAAAAACAATTCGCTTTGCTTTGGCCAATTTCTAAGTATGTTTTGCCAAGTCCTTGGGAATGGAAGGTGTGACCTCCTTATCCACAAGATACCACAATTCAACTTCCTCCAAGAGATTCTACAACTTGCACTGGTACTTGAAGCACCCTCCAACATGTGACACTCTCGATAAACAAAACTGGCCATCGCTACAAACCCTAAAAGCACGCTTGAACAAACAGATCAGCCTCAAAAGAAATCAGATCTCCAACTCATCCCAGGTGCAAATCGCCTATCACATGTCAATAACAGCCTTCCAATCACGGAAATATCCTGGGCACTCACCCAGCAACTTATCACGGGTCCGAATCTACTTCACTCATTGAAGCTTGGGCATCACACCCAATGAAACCCTCCAACAACTCCCTCTCACAAGGAACAACACATTCCCTACACGGATCCAGAGGATTTCAATGAACATGCTCTGAAACCATGTTAAATTTCAGACCATTGTAAGCAGATTCTATCTCATAAAGAATAACCTCAACCTAGGTAGCTTAAAAACTGAAAGCCTGAATCAAAACAGCAATCTCTGAATATGTTAATCTACAAACACATACTGCTGGAAATTACGAACAATGGAAAACACAGATCTGAACTCTTAATCACATCTATATTTTATTGAAAAACTAAGAGAAAGAAATACACTACAATAGCTCAGAACTGAAACTTGCCAACCAACACAGTGGTGCGCCCTGCATCTGCTTTATAGAATAAGAGATAAGGGGAGTCCATTGAATGTAGACACATGCAGTGGTGCGCCCTCAAGGACTAGTGCACCTTCATGTGGATAGATCTGCCCAAAATAGAATGAGAACATGGGTGTTAGGTAGCTACATGAACTCTTGCACCCAGCTCACCTAGATACCTGCACCCTCTGATAATAAAACAGAATACTCATGCAATGCGCCCTCACGCATGCACAACCCTGAGACTAAGTGTGCCCCACTCAAGCAGTGCACCCTAGCTTGTAGAGAACTATACCATCTAAAGATAGCGCATGAATGCAACCTCACCTACTGACTGCCTACATAACTGCCACTGCAACTCCACTAGATCCTTGTACCGCCTTACAACTCAGAGCAACAGGTAAACTCTAACAATATATTACAGACATATTAAAATGAAAAAAGGGCAAGTGAACAAGACAAAATAGAGATGATACTTATTGTTAGCCACTTCCTCTTATTTTTGGTAATATATTTGTTCAAATGCAGAAGAGACAATGACGCCTAACATTTTGAAAGCCAAAACAAACTCAACAATTCCAAGACAACCATACTTTGGCTTAAGCAATCATCTTTTGACATTTGTCAACTACAATAATATACGGTAAACTTGTTTGCCCCTTTACATAAATCTACAATGGAAAATGAAATACAAAACATAAATCGCATACCTTGCAGGCAATCCTTATTCGTTGACTGCCCAGCGCAATGTGGAATATTTTGAACAACATAAAAGAAAAGCTCATTAGTAAACAGAAATTTGAGAGAAACAAATAAGATCTTCCATAACATTAGCTTGCAACAAATCTAAATTTCTCCTTCAAATATAAACAGGTGAAGTTGTACATATTAATTCAAGTTTAGAAGCAATTTTGATATTGTCAAATAACAGATTCAGTTACTACCATGAAATATGCTTTCTAACCTTACAATTTTGTCCTTTTCTGTTACAGTCAAAGAAATCAGACTATGCTGTACCCTATGATGGTTATCACTTTCATTCTGCTCGACTGATCAAAAAAACGTTCTATAAGCTAAGATTTTTCAGTTTTTCTTGCACATCACGAGTTAATTAAAACATTTATTTTTTCTTCGTCTATAATTTCTTCTTCAATGTGACTTTGCAATGTGCATCAACAGACCTATTTTCTCTTAAGAAGAACGTTCAGCAGAAAAAGCTCTTTCATGATAGGTTTCCCTAATTTAGTGCTTCCCTTTTCTACACAATCTATTCTTGTTTTCAATCAAGTAATATACCCATAGTAACAAGACCAAACCAAGTCAGGGTAGACCCCACCTGTCCTTGGAGATAGGTTGGTTCAAACCACACTTGGCCAGACCTAGCAGACCCAGGTTTGACCTGGTTGTGTCTGACAAGATTCAGCCACACTCGCAGAATCTCGGTCAGACTTTTCCAAGTCTAACCAGTCAACCCCAGTTAGACATTGACCCTATGTTATAAAGGCCATTTGCCCCATTTTTTCACTTTTCTTTGAGTGGGTTTTGAGGCAGGGTTTCACACTAGGGTTTTTGGCATTTGGGCAGTGACACCTAAGGCATCTTTGGAGCAAGCTAGGGCATGACACCATTTTGATTCATAACTTTGTGGGATGGTCCGCGTATTTTTTATGCATAATGTACTTAGTTCTACAGTTTTGGGATTCTAAATGTATTATTGTTGCATTGTATTCAGCATAATCTTTCATATCTAATTTCAAAGCAAATCTTATATTTTTTTTCTATTTGCTGAGTCTCTGTTGGGTCGACCCTCGAGACTTTGTGAGTCATGAATCAAGCTTGACCCTTTGGCCAAAAGGGGTTTTATGCTGAGTCGAGTCTCGTGACCTCGAAATTTGCCATACTTGGTGTGAATTAAGTTGATGTTTCATTCAAAAACTAAAAACAAGGGAGCCAGTTTTCTAAAGAAAATGTCAATGTCCAGCAGGGTGTTGGTTCACTGATGACTCAGCGAAGTCGACAGAGTACGAAGCCGTCACCCAGGGTTCCATTCTTGCTGTGGTCTGTCCCACCCTAATGGCATGAGTTTCAGAGGGATGAGATCAGGTGCAAGTTCATGGTGATTTTGGTAGTATAGTTACCCCTCGAACCTGGAAGTCTGCTCTATGCAGTGTAGCTCCTTGGTGTATGTTTCTCAAAGCACTTTCAACAAAACAAAAAAGGAAACGTCAACAGAATGCTTTCCTTGGCGGTGAGAATGGCAGTGCCCACTCTAAAGGCTACTTGAATAGGTCCTTCAATCATAGTAGGTCTGTAAAGATAGTAAATGGTTTAACCTGAACAATGCAACTTGTCATGACTGTAAGTTCTATCTTTCCTGCTTGCTTTTACTTTGGGAATAATGCTCTGATTAACATCAGTTGACAGCTGGGATGTTTGGTAGATGTGGCTGTTGCATTGCCTTCAAGTGTTGAGTTGTGAAATGTTTCATTTTCCAATTTCAGAAGATGGGCAAGTGAACTGAGAATTTTAAAGCAGAACGAAGATAGTGAATAATCACTACCATGGCAAACAGAGTGTATGAATATTCCAAAACATTTAACACTCAATTCATACACATAGACTGTAAGAACCACAAGACTTCAACTTGCACAGACTGACGTGGATTTCTGAGCGGTCACTAGGGTTAGGGCTTTTCAGTTAGGGCTGCGATGAATTCATCGATTACATATCTGATTGAAGTTTGCGGGATGGGAAAGACATCTGATCTGGAACAGATGGAGAAGAACTAGCAGAAAAAAAAAAAGTTTCTGAATAATAAGCCACTGTACAAAGGGGAAAAGAAAGAGAACCTGCGTTGATCCGGAGGTCGAGGGTCGCCATGGAGTGAAGCAAAGAGATCGAAGGAGCGTTTAAGAGACTTGAGGCTGAGCTTCTTCAGAGACTGGGGCTCGATGGGTTCGATACCTGCACTTGTACCTGCACCCGTACTTGTTCCTGGCATTTCTAAATCTATCTGTGTTCCTTCAACTTCTGTCTGTGAGTATCTATCTCATACCACCATCAAAATATAAAAGCATCGGCCAACCGTTGGAATAACTCAGACTTCATACCTGAACTTCCGCTGAACAAATCTCTACTGCATTTCCATTTGTTTTCTAATTGCAAAAGATGAAGGGAGTATCAACCCAGCACTATATGGAATATGAAAATTACACATCATGTACATGTGTTTGACGGTGAAGGATATGCACCATGCAGAAAACGCATTTCAAGATCTTTGTAATTGTGTCTTCCAATGTATATACTTGTATATACATATCCGATGTCTAATATGTGCATAATCTATTATTTGATGAATAATAAAGGAAGGTTATAAAAAACAATCCATACATATATGAAATAAAATAATTTAATAATTTATTATTTTATCAATAATAATAAAAAAATAAGATTATAAAAAAAAGTTAATTCATACATATAATATAAATTACATAATATCCTAGGAAAATAAGGTTATAATAATTTATACAAATATAAATAAATTATATAATATCAAAAATATCAAAGGAAGAACGTATGCATGTTTAAGAAGTGGGCCACGTGGTATTTGTGTCTTGGTGATTCACCGATGTGGTTCTACTTCTTTAAATGTTGACCAAAACATTGTCACTGCTTTGAAGCTTTGCAAAACACAATTTTGTTCATATTGATGCTTGTAGTTTATCACCAATTACAAAAGGATGGCTTGTACTTGTATTGGATATGTGGGATTTATTTGTTAAACTTTTTTCCATGGTTTGAAGTGACCATGATACTTGGCATGGGAGGCTACATCTATTGGTGTTGCAAAATAGAAGTGAGAAGCAAACTTTAAAAATATCTTATTAAAGTGTTTTTTTGTTTTTTTTGGAGTCCCTTACTACGGTCCAGATGTGTGACTATGGTTTTCTATATGATGTCTAATGTAATGGTAGGGTTGCCCTTTTATCTTTGACTCATTGATCGCATGTTTGGTTATAGCATGTAACTTGACAAGCTTGTCTGGGCCACTCCTTATCTATTTATATCATTATTGGGACTCATGCACTAGTTGGGATCACATTTAATTGTGGACACTCTCTTGAGTCCCAAGCATCCCTAATCTATTAAGGCATGCTTTTCGAGCTAATTCTTTAGCCAAACTTGAGTGGTCTTGCACAAAAACCAAACCACTACTTTATGTGACATAATGTCACACTTGTTTATTGTGGTTTGCATGTTTATGTGGTATAAATTAGGGTTTATTCCATGAAATTATATGGTTTTGCACATTTGCCTATAGTTTGGTGAGTCAAAAATTTCAGTTCATTTTTCTTAGAGAGAACATTTTCCCAATGGTGAATGTAATGGCTAGCAATGCCACTCAAGCATACTAATATATTTATGTTGCTCCATGGTTCATTGTTAAGGGTTCCATGCTTTATTGTTTCATATCCCAAAATTATGTTGAATTAGTAGCTCTATAGCAATCTCGTGATCACTTCCCACCTTCTACACTCTCAAGCTTGCTAGAATTTGCTCTCTTTATCAACCCTCCACCTATTTTCATGCTACTATAAGGGGTAATGTCTATGCATTGGACTTAGATCTTCCTTGGATCCTTCGGTTAGATTGATTAAGGTGTTTGGGTTCATCACCATTCTTATTTAGTCATACATTCTCTCTTATTGTAAAGGCACTTCAATATAAGTATATGGGTGAGGAGGTGACATCCTCAACTGAGGGTGCACAAGGCATCATACTTGCGTTGAATTGTAGTATCTCTAAATTATATGATTGGCTTGTTTGTTGCTCTCGTTTCATTCATTTGGAGATAGCATATTCCTACTTTGCTTTATAGGTACATAAAGTAAACCTTGACCCCCTCTCACTTACTTATTGTTTTGTTCTTTTCCTCTAAGCCGTTGAAATTTTCATTCTCCCAATGGAGATTTTGTGTAGATTAGGGCTAGATTCTAAATCAAACCTAGTTAATGACTTTTGGCCACCTAAGAGGTGAAATAAATCTTAGGTTCCCATTTTGGTTGTCTGCTTATGAGAAGAATTTGGGTAATCTACTTAATACTTGATGTTTGTTATGTGAATTGGATGGAATACAAGATTTGTTTAGGTCTTAATATTTTATCATTCAACACTTTATTTTCTACAAGTAGTTAATCACTAGCTCACCAAAGGAAAAGATGAGAATAAACCTTAGATTAGTTCATTTTCCTTTGTTAATTACATTGGTTAGTTATTTGTTGCCTCAAATCAATTTTAACCTACTCATCACAGTAAACCCTAACAACCACGATACACTAAGATAATTGATCTTTTACATAAATTAGTGGCCTTCCTTCTTCCCCATTCTAGTTTTCTTAGTTTTTTCCCCGAAAAAAAGGGTTACAACTCCAATTCCCTTTCTAACCCTCAAATTTGGATGTTACCTTTTTTGGTAGTAGTGTGGTGCCTTGATCTAACTATCACACTAAATTTTAGTCACTCCACTTGGGAGTTCCCGACAACCCTTCCCATTTTCAAACAATTTGTTGCCCTTGCTTTCCCATCCCTCCTCGTAGAGAGGATCTTTCCCTTTTTCCTTTGTCCAAAGCTACTTCCTGGACTAGTTCTCTCCCTTGGATTTTACCTTTCCAAGATGGAAACACTATATATATGATTGTTTATGTCAATGTCTATGCTTTGATGTCTCACAATTGACATCCCTTTAAGTAGCTAATCTTGAGTTTTCCTAGTGCCTTAGTTTCTCACGAGGTCCTCATACCCAACTTCTTTCCCAAACACTTTACAAAGTTGTGGGGAGTCTAGCCTTGATATATTTTCCCTCTGTGAGTGGAGAACATTCCCTTGACCCAAACTAACGATTGTTGCCCTTCAATTAAAAACTAACATTCTATCTCCTTCAATGAAGTTTCTACCTCTCCATGTATATCATTCCTCCTTCCTTACCCTTGAATAGGTCATGATTATTTTTTAACCCAACCCTTAAGTTTCCCTTCCATGGGATTTTTTCAACCTTTTCCTATAATCCATGGTCCAATAGATTCTTGGATCTAACCTCATCCTTCCCTATGATTGGAGCTTTTGGTTCCTTAAGCCTAGGATCTCTTACAATGGTTCCCCCGAACTTTAAAACTTAACCTATGCCTTGAAAATTTTATCATGTAGTGCACCCTCATATAAAATAAATTGTGTAATATCACCGGAAAATAAGGTTATAATAATTCATAAAGATATAAAATAAATTATATAATATAAAAACATCAAAGGAAGAACTGTGTGCATTGTTTAAAAAGTGGGCCACGTGGGACTAGTGTCTTATGGTGATTCTTTTTTTTTCACGCAGAAAAAAATAATTTTACTGTTATTCTATTAGGTATCAAGAGAAACTTTCTATTATATATGGATCTATAAATTGTAAAACTCTTAACAATTCAAAAAGTTGGAACTTTATCTATCCATATTTATGTATATCTATCATAATACTTCCCTCAAAAAATAATAAAATCCAACTAAATAGTACTTGTTATAAAAAGGATGACAGAAACATGTATCAACGTGGTTCCACTTCTTTCTAATTGACCAAAACATTGTGAGCTACTTTGAAGATTTACAAAACACAATGTTAGTCATATTATTGCTTGTACTTTGTGACAAGTTACAAAAGGATGGTTGGCTTGCACTTGTTGTTGGATATTTGGAATTTATTTGTTAAATTTGGTTGCTTTATCAACTTATTTTCATGGTATAATTGAAGTGCCCATGATACATGGCATGGGGAAGCTTATTTCCAGTTTAACGTACATAAAGAGTTAGGTTTATATATATATATATAACACAAAAAAAAATTTTTTTTTTATATAAGAATATACATCTTGTCATCTTGTAAGTATTGTTCATATAATCTCTTCATTCATAATTGATATGAGCATTCGATATCTTTCCCTCTAAATGATCGATTTTTACATTTTTTTCTTTACAAAAAAAATACACATACTTTTTCTATTCCCGTTGAATGTAGAACTGCGTTACTTTTACATATTTAGTCCAAAAAGATGTTGCAATAAAAAAAAGAAATAGGGAAGAACCAATAAAGACTAAAGCATGAAGGACATTTCTTCTCGCAATTATCCCTTGACGATATTTTGAGAAACAAAGGAACCTTCTGCCAGCTCCAATGCTCCTCTCGATATCTCATCGGCTTTGGCATTCAATTCTCTATATATATGAGCAAGGGAAGGCCACGTGAAATATGAGAGAAAATCTTTGATTTGGTTTAAAAGTGACTAAAGGCAGACCACCCGAACCTGCAATTTTCCATTGGCCCAATCAATTATTGATCTGGATTATTTTGAGAACGAAATGAAGGCAGAGATACAACAATGAAATATATAGAGATATTGCAATAAACACATAAATACAGTAATGCACAATTTTTTATTAATAAGAGAATGTACAGACACTGTAAAATTATAGAGTGAATGACTCGCTAGAATGGTGGCAGTTTCTCTCTAAGAAGAGATGTGATGGCTACACTCATTCGCAAGAAGATGATGATGTTTACAATGAGGCTCTAAAGGCCTTTTTAACATAAATAAAATCCAAAACCCTAACCTCAAATGATGAAACGCCAAAAGGTTTGTAGGCCCCAATGGGGGTAGTTGGTACATCAACTTCCCAAGAGCGTAACTTTTGCATATGATCTTCTTTGGGGTGCACGATAACTCATTTGAAAGGTCTATCTGAGGACTACACATGTTGCCGCCACACTCTTGCTAAAACCTGCATTGTGATTGTGGCGAGCCCAAAAAACATTTTTTAGGGCCTCAAAACAACCACAGAAGTTTAGGACCCGAAAAGTTGTAGAAAAACTGCAAAGGTGGAAACCCTTATTTTGAGCAAGTGAAATAGGTGGGTGGCCACTGATTTCCACCTAGATTAATCCTCCCCCTTGAGGAAGCAATGGTCTCCATTATTGAAGTCCCCAGGGAAGCTTTTGTTGAATTTGAACCTTGGTGAGTTGCTTTCCTTGTTGAAGAAGTTGTCATGCTTAGCTTGTTGAAGGTTGTTATGAACCTGTCGTTGGAGGAGTTGGATCTGTTTAACCAATATAACTGCATGATCTATCGGAGTGTGGGAGGACTTTGTCGATGAAGATGTAGCATGAAGAACATGAAGGGATTTATCATAACTTGGTTTGACTGGGCAGTGTGGAGTCACCCTCGTAGGTGCAGTAGGAATATCTTGGTGCTTTTCTACAATCTTGTTGATATGCTTCTTTTGGATAGAAGGGTCTTGGGCCGAGGCTGCAGTGGTTGCAGTGTCCTTCTCTTCTGACCGGGTTGTGAAGAGGCTAAACTTTGTGGTATGAGGGATTACTTTGCAGCACTATTTTGTTGGTACATTAGTTAGAACTACCTTTGGTATCATGTAGGGCTCACCCCCCAAAGTAACAATGACGCTACGGGGTCGAGACTCATAAATAGAATGATGCCTACACATATATGGTTGGCTTAATAGAACATCACATACTTCTAGTGGGGCAACATCACACAGTACCTCATCCTTGAAGGGCTTGATGTCATATAACAGGAGACACCGTTGGTTGACGCGAAGATCTCATCCCTGGTGAAGCCATCCGATGTTGTATGGTTGCGAGTGTGGTGTTGTCTGTAAAACCAACTGCTTGGCGACCTCTGCTGAGATGAGGTTCTTCTGGATTCCACTATCAACAATAAAATGCAACGGAGTCCCCTTCACCCACATCTGTGAATGGAAAAGGTGTTCCCCCTCCTCACGATCCTTTGGTTCTTTTGGTTGGATTGTTGCAGTCGTGACAATAGCAGCGGGTTCTCTATCAATTATATGTCTCATTTATTATGGTCCGACTCAGAGTTCGAGTTGGGGCTTATCTCTATTTCTTTGAGCTCGACCGCCAATGTTTGTTTCGAGTGACATTCATCGGTGTTATGCCAAGGGATTTTGTGGAAGTCACACCACTTCCCAGTGTCCTTCTTCATCTTCACGTTACCCTTCCTTTCTTGTGGCTTGGAATGGTTGTCTTGAGGTTGACTGTTTTGCGAGTTAGGGTTGCCTTTACCATACTTTGATTGTTGTGGATTTGCAGACCCAAATTCTCACTTGTTCTGTTGCTTAAATTACTGCTCGATTTTGACAGCATACCTTTAAGCGACTCCCAGTGATGAGATGTCCATAAACTCCATTTTGGTTTGGATGTACCTGTGTAGAGCCCCGTGGTACTTCAGAACCAGATTCCGCTCAGAGTATTTGATACCCAGCTTAGTGCGCAAGGTATGGAAGGTATTTGTGAACTCTGGCATTATCTGGTCCTGCTTTTGATGGAACGTGGTCCATCTCATGTACCGGTCATCATAGTTTCCCACATGGTAATATTGCTCCTTGACCGCATCCATAAAAAAATCCCAAGTGGGCTCGACCCCAAATATTCCAGACTTCTCTGTGGAATTTGTCTCCCAGTAAGTTTCCCACCAATGTTTGACATGGGGGAGAGCCTTAAGGAGTGCAAAGGTGATCTTTTCTCTGTCGAAAAAATTGTGAACAGAGAAATAACCTTCTAGCAAATTTAACCATTTTTCCAAAGCATCTGCATCGATTTGACCTTCAAATACAAGAATATCAAAATTAACTTGTACCTTAAATGGGGTAGTGTCTCCAAAGTGACTGCTTGACGAAGACGTGCATGTTATTGTCAACAATCGTCGAAGGGTTTGGGAAAAATCTCCAACATCTCGTTCCTCTATTGCGCGAGGGCTTCCACGAGCAACATCTTGATGGGATCTTCTGCTCCTTCGTTCCTCTTCTCTTCCACCATGGGAGGTCGCTTGGGCTAGCGAGAGCGATTGTCCTCAAGAGAAACTAGATCGAGACCCAACCCTTTATACCCTCACCTCATCGAGGACATGCACTAAGAAATGAAAAGGAGTAGCCTGCTTTGATACCATTGATCCCGATTATTTTGAGAATAAAATGAAGGCAAAGATACAACAATGAAATATATAGAGATATTGCAATAAACACAAAAATACGGTAATGCACAATTTTTATTAATGAGAGAATGTATAGAAACTGTAAAATTACTGAGTGAATGACTTTCTAGAATGGTGACATCTTATCTCTGAGAAGAGATGTGATGGCTACGCTCATTCACAAGAAGATGATGATGTTTACAATGAGGCTTTAGAGGCCTGTTTAACATAAAGAAAATCCAAAACCCTAACCCTAGAAGATGAAACGCCAAAAGGTTTGTGAGCTCTGATGGGGGTAGTTGGTACGTCAACTTCCCAAGGGCGTAACTTTTGCATATGATCTCTGTTTGGGGTGCACGATAACTCGTTTGAAAAGTCTATATGAAGACTACACATTTTGCCTTCATGCTTTGGCTAAAGCATGCAATGTGATTGTGGCAGGCACAAAAAATGTTGTTTAGGGCCTCAAAATGGCCCCGAAAGTATAGGACCCTAAAATATGTAGAAAAACTGCCAAGGTGGAAACCCCTGTTTTGAGCCAGTGGAATAGGTGGGTGGACACTGATTTCAGCCTGAATCAATTACCAACTTAGAGTCTCCCATAACCTAGAGCCTTCTCACGTTTAGGGTATTCGCTAAGAACAACAAAGTCCACATTGTTGTAAACTTCGCCTTGGAAGTGGAACCACAACCAGGGGTGCATCTTACCTGGTAGAAATAAGATGTTGATAAATGGAGAACAACCCCAATCCCACACCTTGGAGGATGCCCTTAGCTCACTCCATCAAAGAAACCCCAAGGAATATCAGATTCCAACATGGGTATTATAGGTTGACGAATCTTTAATTTCTTAGGCACACACTTAAACTTTAGGGATAGTTTCTCCACCAACCCTACGATTACTTTTGCAGGGATAAACTTGTCCTAAAAAATACTTATATTGCACACCCACCAAATGAAGTAGGTAAAGAAACTATGAAGGGATTCATAGTCCTTTGCAGAGTCTTCTAACAGTCATTGCTTCAGCCAACCTTCAAGGCTTCCCCTCAAAGAACATGCTTTAACTTTGAAAACTGAATGAACTAAAAACCACACATGAGACATAAAGGAGTGGGAAACAAAAATATGTTGCGTTGATTCTGCCTCCCTCCGAATTAGAGTGAACGTATCAGGACTGATCCACCCCCGACTGAGACTTGTGTCCCACGTTAGAATCCTATTATGGAGAGCTAACCACATGATAATTTTCGACTTCAGAGGCACATGTATATTCCACACTTTGTCCCACCACCATATGCACTCACCTGTGAACTCATGCTCAACTTGTGTTTGATACCCAAGCTTTGTTGTATACTCCCCATTCTGAGCGTGCTTTGACCAAACCATAATTTCTTCCTCCTCTTCTCTCAAACTAATGAAGTTGGATCTTAGATTTCCAACGTCCATGTTCCATTCTTCCGCACTTCTTCCCTCTATACCAAGGAAATAGGTTGACACCCAATCAGTCCGACCAACCTTATCCATCCCTAGTACTTTCGCATCCCAAAGGGAGAAAATGCCTTTGTCGTTTAGAGTTGAGATGAGTTCGACGAAAAAGTTAAAATTTCCTTTCAACCCTTCCCATGGGTTCTCTCCTCTCCTTATTATTTTTTCGTTTCCAATTTTCCATACTAACCAATTCCCAACAAGGGGGAAGGAATCCACTAGAGCTTTCCATACAATTGAACTGTTAGCAACTGATTTGCATGGGGCATGAACCCACTCCTCGACTGCCTTACCTGTGAATTACTTTGACATCATGACTATTCCCTAGAGCATTATGTTATGTAATAACCTCCATAGGCTCTTTACAGCTAGAGCTCGACTAAACAAATGAATGGTTTTTATTCCCCACCCACCCAGCTCCTTAGGCAGGGCAAGACTTTCACACCTGACAAGCAAGATGCCAACAACATTCTTGCTACCAGACTAGAGAAACTTAAATCTTATCTTCCTTATTTGCGTAAGAATGCCTTTTGGAATTTTCGCTATGGATGCTCAATAAACATGGATACTACTTGAGACAGATTGAAGAAGAATAAGGCATCATTCCCTCGAGAGCCAACGATGCACCCACTGAGAAATTCTTGCTTCCACTTTCTTGAAGAGCCACAACCAGTTTTCATAAGAGTAGGTATTAGGTTTCAATGTGAAACCCAAATATTTGAGATCGTCGTCAATGACCTTGCACGAGAACAACAATAGGCTATTCAACTGCTCTTGTAAGTCCTCCCGAGGAAACTTGAACAAAATATTGGATTTTGTCATGTTGATCTCCATACCTGTAGCAATATAATAGAGATCCAAGATGTCTTTTAGAGCCTGAAATTCCTTAGTTGAACCTGCACCGAAGAGAAGGACATCATCAATAAACAACAAATGGGCAAGAATCTTAGACGAGGTGATTTTGACTCCTCTTAGCTTGCCATTGAGCCTGACATTCCTTATGATCCTACTTAAACCTTCCGCCACAATAAGAAAAAGGAAAGGGGACAACGAGTAGTCATGCTTGTGTCCTCTAGATGAGCGAAAGAAATTGGAATGAGAACCATTAATCAATACCACGAACGAGGTCAATTCTAAGCACCCCATTATCCAATTGACGAAGGACATATCCATCCCCATTTGAATCAGAATAAGCCTAAGGAAAACCCAACTAACTTTATCATAAGCTTCAGAAAGATCAAGCTTTGGGATAATAGCCGAGATCTTTTGAGTTTTGATGGAATGTAGAGTTTCTTGGGGCAAGGCTACCGCATCATGAATTTTCCTTTTAAATAAGAAGTCGAACTTCTCTTATGATATGATGTCACTGAGAAAGGGTTTGAGCCTACCTGCTATGATCTTGGAAATGAGCTTGTAAATGACGTTGGAACAGGATATCGGTATGAAGTCCTAAAAAAAGGAAGCTTCTTTTTTATTGGGAATGAGAGCCAGATGGGTAGCGTTAAATGAACCAATGATTTTTAATGCATGCTTCGATTTCTTGACCACCTTCAACAAATTGTCTTTTAGCATATCATAGAATTCAATATAAAATTATACGAAAAGTCCAGTCAAACCTTGTATTTTACCTTTTTGAAGGGAGGACAAGGTTGCTAGAAGTTCACCTTCTCATACCTCCTCCTTAAGGGACTCATTGTAACATCCCCGGTTTTAATCCCCACAAATTGTAACATAATTGTATAAACGTGAATTAGGTTGGTGAGCTGATATGATTTGGGGAAAAGAGTCCATATTGATTAATATGGTCAGGCGCTAAATTGTGTAATATGTACATTGAAATAATTAATAAAAATAACAATCGTTGGCTATGGTGTGAGAAGGATGAAAATGATGGGGGGCTATCATTCCACAAGAGAGAGGGGTCAAAGGGGAAATTACTCAAGGGTATTAATCAAACCCACATTCTTGAATTATTATCATTGTATATAACCTTCTAATTTGACGTGGAGTGTGTTGAAAGCCAGTCATTTAACTCCTGTAAGAGGGTGGGTGTGAGGAGTCACATCCCATAGTTATTGGAGGGCAGGGGAATGAGTACAATCAGTTTGGGGAAGAGTGTAAGTCAAGTCAAGCAAGCAAATAAAGAGAGGAAATTCATATGGCCAAGGGGGTAGTTTTTTTACAGTCGCGTTTTTGGATAGAGAACAGTTTTTATGTGCAATTTTTGGGTCGTAAAGGAAGAGCAGAGGGTTGGGAAGAGGACCAACCATGGTATACTTGAAGGTATCCATTGTTTGGTTGTGTTTTATGTTGAGAAAGAAGCATGTGTGCTTATAAAAACCGGTTGTAAGCCTGTAGTGTGTTTTTCTGTTGAGGAAATTACTCCAAAGCCTTGTGAGGGCTATTGTGAAAAATCCTTGGGCAGCTGAGAGTTCCTAAGGGTCCCTAGCTAAGAATTCATGTCCAACGAAGTGCACTAGGAGGCCTGATAAATGAATGGTATAGCGTGAGGGACTGTGACCATTAAAGGGGGTACATTCCTTGGGTAGTGTGGGTTGTGGGAAAAGATAGAGTTGGAGGATTAGAACTGTTGTAGGAGTAGAACTTGGGTTGGGTGTTGTTGTGTGTGTGGAGAGTGGACAATCAATGGACCAGATCTCCTTGTGGACTGTGTTGTGGGATCAAAGCCTTAGCTCGGGGGTGGCCTGTTGTTGAGAGAAAATGAACAACAACAACTATGGTTGGGAGGATCATCCTTCGTATGCAGCCAATTGGTCAATTATTAACAGATAAGTGTTTTTTGTTGTGTTTATTATGATTATTTCGCTATGTAAATGTGTTATCTGAATGTTGTGTAATTCTTGGGTGTTTACTAGATGCATCTGCAATTTTATATATGTTGTAGGTGCATGGGTAAATCAACATGTTCTTGCAATAGTTTTTATGGGCTTGTTGCCTCTTAGTTTTATGTTATATGTATGGGGAATTTTTAGAATTGTATTTAGCAGGAAGTCATCTTTTGCAGTGATGGGACTCAACATGGGTGTTGGGTATGTTACATTATGGTATCAGAGCTCAAGGTTCAACACTAAGCTTATTTGGGCCATAAGCCACCATGAATTGAGTAGATTTGTGGTTGCAAATTTAGTCGCGTGATGGATTTGGGGGGGAAATGGTGAACATAGTGAAATCCCCAAATTATGAGCATATTTTCGAATGTCAGTGCTTCAAAGCAGTCGAAGGAGGTAATTCATGGCATTGAGTTGCAGGTTGTGGAGTTGATTTTGGCATAAAGGGTCAAAATCCTGTAAGTTTCATGACGTTCGTGAAGTTAAGAAATCGACGGCCCAAATTAATTTGTCTTGGAGAATCAGCAGTCGAGATTTAGTCGCAGAGGGTTTGTTTGGGAAGAAGGCTTCAGAAAGACTTCGGAGTCGGGCATGGGTTTGAGTCCGAAGGGAGGATCATGATGACACAAGACCGAAATAAAAAGAGCCATCATATTAGCTAGATCTGTTCTTAGCCATAGACTTTTCAGAAGGTCTGAATTAGGGCATAAGGTCGAGTCTGAAAAAGGTAGTTCGATGGCATAACCCTGAAATGATCTTGGTCGTTGATCGACAATTCTTGTAGCTGTTGAATTTCACGGAATGGTAGAATCAAAAGACCTATTTGGAAGGCTCTGGGAAAGGTAATTTCACCTTCTGAGGGAGTCAATCCGACTAATGTAATCGATAAGTAGATTTGGGGCCCGAGATGATCATGGTTGTTGATCATCACGATGTTTGACTATTTGATCTATCATGCGAGCATGTTTCCTCAGAAGGATCGAAGGTGAAGGTGAATGTCACGTGAGTTGTCATGTCGACGTGCCATGTCAGAGGACATGTCAACAAGGGTGAGTGAATCTGTCAGTGGCACATAACGTTCGAGTGCAAGTCTTCAAAATGAAGCTATCAGAGGGTTCGTTTGGGAAGGTTTCCAATGGGAAGGTTCGACAGAGAGGACTTGATAGGCTATCAAAGCTCAGGGTTTAGAAAGGTCGAGGGGCATAACAAGTTGTGTTTCTAATGGGATGGGTCCGATGGTGTTTCAGACTGCGGATTTCATGGATTCACATATCAAGCAATTGAACTTCCTATGGGAAGGCTTCGAAGAAGAGTTTTGAAAGGCCTGTGGAGGTCTAGTTACAGCTTGGAAAGGCCAAGAAGATCAACGATTAGGATTAATTCCAAATTTGAGATCAACTATCTGGATCTAAAGACTGTTACAACAGTATTTTAGTGAATTTTCCATGAAAATTCTAATTTTTGAAGGTCTTCATCTTGCAGGGCGATTTTGAGGCCCTAAACGATGTTTTTGGTTAGTCAAAACCCACAAGAATAGAGTATTTCAAGGTACACTCTATCTTTGCAACTCAAATAAAAGAACTCAAAGAGAGCTATCCAACGAGCTAAATTGTTCGTGTAATAGAGCTTGTATGAGAAAGTTATAACCAAAATAGTTAAGGTAAAATTTGGGCACTAGTTTACTTCCAAAGGGAATAACTCCTTGCTCAGAAGTTCGTTTAGGGCACAAGAGCAGTCTATGGAAAACTATTAAACCATAGAACACAACCATGCAACCAATTTGAGATAAGGTTAAGTAACAATGTGTATGATGAGAAATAAGACACATATAGGGATAAAAATGTAAAACAGTCAAAACTTTTGTGGGTTGTAACTAAAAGTCTGGAGCCCAATTAAGGGTTAAATTGTGGCAGATTGTTCAAAAAATAGTCATGGACTTACCCAATTGAGATTTTGTAAAAATCCCAAAGGATTTGGTATAGGGATGCATAAACAGGGTTAAAATTACTAAGTCAAGTGAGAGTGCAAAGGGGCAAAGTTGTCATTTCTAGATTGTTGTAATTTTTTAATAGGGCATCTGTTTGACAATATGAGAGTTGTTGTGAGCTCAGTGTTAGCAGTATTATCTGTGTCAGGCAGAAAATTTTACTTGGTTCTCAATGAATTTACCTCTGCAAGTTGTTGAAATATTGTAACTTCGAAGGATATTCTAATTATAATTGAGTTATTATCTTATAGATCAAATCCCCTTTTGTGGATTGATCATGTTGGGTCTTGTATAAGACCAAATCCCATTTTGTGGATTAGTCAAACCACATTTATATGGTGGTATTTGTAAAGTCGACCTCGAGGGTTTATAGCGTGGTTTTAACCACTCTTGAAAGAATTCAACCCTACTATGTGAAGAGACATAACCCTAGCACCTCCTCAACGAGTATTTATAAGTGAGGTTGGTGCCTCACTTGTTCACACTCTCACTCACTCATCTAGTGTGCATCTTTTGAAGGAAGTTGTAGTTGCAAGAGGAAGGAGAAGAGAGGCACATACTCAGTCCTAGTTTATTCTTGGTGTTTTGGTCTTAGTCTTGGCATTGTATTGGCAATCCATTATTGAGGAAGTTTTTGTTGGGTTTTCTATCCCATGAGGGTTTCCCATGATAAATGTTGTGTACCATCTGATTGTGTTTCTTTCAATGATCCTCTTTATGGTGTTGTTTTGGAAATGCATTGAGTAAATTGAAAATAACCTAATAACATCATTAATCTTAACATGGAATCAGAGCTTGACTAAATAGAGCACCTATCATTAGGTATCTAAAAATGTCATTGTTGTCATACAAGGAAATTAGGGATTTTTACTAAAAAGGAATTTATGACCAAAAGTTATCTAGGGAAGTGCGCCCTACCCTAGCTCATCCTTTGGCAGCTTGAGCACACCTTTTCAGTGGCTAGATTCTTCGAAAAGTCAAACCCTAGTTTTGACTGGTACCAGAAAACCAAGAAACCAAAACCAATACCAGAAGTACCAGTCCATAAGTGTGCAAGTCAAGTTTCAAGGGGTAAAACTTGGAATTTTTTGAAACAATCAGCTCCAGCCAACTCGCCTCAGCCCAACGCATCTCTTGGTAAGTTCAAATTCATTTTCTCAACACTTTCATTTTCTGGTCATTTTCCTAGCTCCAAGTCAATATGTTTGCCAACACCAAGCTTGTTGATAAGTTAGAAGGTGTGGAAATTTTTTGTGCCTGGAAGTACAAAATTGGACTCATTCTTGAAGAGAATGACCTTGCAAGATTCATCAAGGAAAATGTACTAGAACCCGCAGATGCTACAATTAAAGCAAAGTAGCAGAGAGATATGGTTAGGGCCAAGAGAATGATTGCAGACTCTATTAAATACCACTTTATCCCTCAAGTGTCTTCTAAGAATACTCCAAAATATATGTTTGATGCCTTAACTAGAATGTATGAAGGAAAGAACATCAATCGGAAGATGAATCTGAGAACCCAACTCAAAAATACAAAGATGCAGAAAGGAGAAACAAATCAAGATTATTTCTTTAGGGTTTCTCAATTCAAGGAACAGTTAGAAGCAATTGGAGACAACTTAGATGAAGTTGAACTCATAATGACAACTCTTGATGGTCTCACAAGAGCTTGGGATGCCTTCATCCAAACTATCTATGCAATAAAAGAGAAACTCCAATTTGACAGTCTATGGGAAGAATGTGTTCAAGAAGAAGCAAGAGTGGCCAATCGAAAAGTTGTACTATTAAGGGATGAAGATCAAGCCCTATTTGCTCATGCCAAAGGAGGAAAGAAAAGGTCTCATTTCCAAAAGGATATCCATTTTCATAAAGAATCTCACCCTCCAAAGAGATTCTAGAAATATCATAAGGGTCAAAGAAAGGGAAAAGATTTCTCCTCTTATCAATGTTATCGTTGTGATAAGATGGGACACATTTCTAAGAACTATCCTACTGGAAAGGAAGAATACAATAAGAGAAATAACAAAAGACATCATTCCCATGCAGCTGAAGATGATGAGCCACCCAAGAAGGTGACTAGAGACGAAATTGAAGATTATGTTTTGTTTTCCGCCCTCTCAGAATCTGTAACACCTGGAGAGGATACTTGGCTCATAGATAGCGGTGCCTCTAAGCACATGACAAGTCAGAAAGACATTATCTCTAGCTTTGCAGAAAAGGACTTTCCCCATAAAGTTTCACTTGGAGATTATTATCAGTACCCTATCAAAGGAATGGGAGAATCCACCTATAAACTAGATTCAGGAACTCCGATGAGAATGAGGGATGTACTCTATGTACCAGTTTTGACAAAGAACTTACTTTCTATCTCAACCCTATACAAGAAAGGTTCCAGGGTTGCATTCATAGATGGTGAAGTTCTTATGTGACCTAACAAAAAAACTATATAAGATGTAGTTGTTATTGGAACAAAAGAAGGAGGTTTGTACAAGTTAAAAGGTCACTCAGATGTAGCCTTAACTCACTCTACTGAAAGTCCTTGTGAACTTTGGCATAGAAGATTAACTCACATCAACTAAAAAGCCTTACCATATGTAAGTAAGGTAGTTACATTTTTACCAGAATTTAAGGTTGATCATGAAGGTGTATGCAAGGGATGTGCACGAGGAAAGAACATATATAATCCTTTCCCAAAGAGCGACAATAAAGCAGAAGGAATCTTGGAACTCATCCACTCGGATGTATGCGGTCCAATGCCATCAACCTCTCTAAGCGGATATGTATACTATGTATCATTTATTGATGATTACTCTCGTAAGACTTGGGTTTATTTCTTGAAATCAAAAGATGAAGCACTCGAAAAGTTTAAGGAATTCAAAGCCTTGGTAGAAAACCTCTCCGAAAGAAAAATCAAGATACTCAGGTCAGATAATGGAGGAGAGTACACCTCAAATGAATTTGGAATCTTTTGCAGAGATATAGGGATTAAGAGGGAGCTCACCACTCCCTATAATCCTCAACAAAATGGTGTAGCAAAAAGAAAGAATAGAACAATTATGGAAGCAGTACAGACTATGATTCACGATCAAGATCTTCCAATGCATTTATGGGCTGAAGCAGTAAGAACAACAATTTATGTCCAAAATAGATTATCCCATAGTGCACTTGGATTCAAAATCCCCGAAGAAATGTTCACCGGGAAGAAGCCAGAAGTAAGCCATCTCAAAATATTTGGTTGTCCAGTATTTGTACACATTCCAAAAGAAAAAAGAACTAAGTCGGATCCCTCAGGAAAGAAGGGAATATTTGTTGGATACTGTGAGGTCTCTAAGGCCTTCAAAATTTACATACCAGGTTACCATCATATTGAGACCAACAGAGATGTAAAATTTGATGAAGATGAACCACTCAAGAGATCAAGGAAATGCCAGCTTGAGGAAGTATATGAAGAAGAACATGTAGCTACCAGAGTTGCAGAACCCGTGAAGGAAGTTATAGTTACCCTTGATGATGAGATTCCAGAAGACCATGATATGATAGAATCTCAAGAACCTCCCCGTATGACAATCTCTCATAAGAGAAAACCAGCATGGGCTAGAGAACTTATTCAATATGCAGAGAAGTATGGTGCCCTAGAAGGAACCATGACACAAAGCAAGAAACCTAAGCCATTCTCAAGATATATGGCCTTGATGTGTGATCTCATAGAAAAGGAACCTATTGGCTTTGAAGAAGCCATTCAGAAGAAAGAATGGGTGGATGTCATGACAGAAGAATACCAGTCCACTATAGAGAATGATGTATGGGAAGTAGTTCCCAGACCGAAGAACAAAGATGTGGTATCTTCCAAGTGGATATACAAGATAAAACACGCAACTAATGAAAGTATTGAAAAACATAAAACAAGATTCATGGCTCGTGGTTTTTCTCAAAAGGAAGGTATTGATTATGAAGAGACATTTGCTCCTGTAACCAAATACACTTCTATTAGAACCATCATAGCTCTTGCAGCCAAAATGAAGTGGAAGTTACACCAGATGGATGTGAAAACAACCTTCTTAAATGGTGTTATTGAAGAAGAAGTGTATATAGAACAACCACAAGGGTTTGAAGTTGAAGATAGAAAGACTCATGTCTGTAGGTTGAAGAAAGCTCTATACGGGTTGAAGCAAGCTCCTAGATCTTGGTATGGCGGAATTGATAGTGTCCTGACAAGCTTGGGATTTACCAAGAGTAAAGTTGATTCTAACCTTTACTTCAAGGTTATGAATGATGAACCAACTATATTTCTACTGTATGTGGATGACTTATTCTTAATAGGAGAAGAAAATCTCATCACAGATTGTAAGAAGAAGCTCAYTGCAGAGTTTGAGATGAAAGACCTAGGCCCGATGCATTATTTCTTAGGTCTTGAAGTTTGGTAGAGTCTAGAGAAGATCTTCCTTAACCAAGGGAAGTATGCAGTTGAAATATTGAAGATTTTTGACATGTTGGAATGTAAATCCATGAACACACCCATGGAAACAAATTTGAAGCTCCTTGTTGATACTTCGTCATAGTTGTTTGATGCTACTTTATACAGAGAAATTATTGGTTCGTTCATGTATCTGGTGAATACTGGGCCAAATATATGCTTTGTTGTGAACACCTTGAGTCAATATCTGGTAGAGCCCATGCGTGTTCACCTTGTAACTACAAAGCATGTGGTGAGATACCTTAAGGGTATGTTGGATTATGGTCTCTGTTATACTGGAGATCATGACTTCAACCTGTATAGTTATACTGACTCAAATTGGGGTGGAAGTGCTTCTGATAGAAAGAGCACTTCAGGATGTTGTTTCAGTTTGGGGTCAACCATGACTTTGTGGCAAAGCATAAAGAAATCCATTATTTCTCTCCGCATGGAATAAGCGGAATATATTGCAGCATGTTCTGCCAGTTGTGAAGCCATATGGCTTCGTAAGTTGTTGACAGGTCTATTGAATCTCGAGATGAAAGTCATCGTGATTCTATGTGATAACCAGAGTTGCATAAAGATGACGAAGAACCCAGTGTTCCTTGATAAGTCGAAACACATAGAGATTCGGTATCACTACATTTGTGATATTGTGTAGAGGGGAGCTATAAAGCTCCAATATGTTGGCACAGATGAGTAGGTTGCATATATGTTGACCAAGCCTCTGTCTTGTGTGAAGTTTGAGTACTTTTGAGACAAGCTTGGTGTTGTCTGAAAGGACCTCCCTCGAAAGGGGGAGTGATGTTGATGATACTATGGTATCCTAACCAACAACGAGTAGCTCCGTTAGGATTTTATATCCTAGGGGATTGATCATCCCTAGGAAGATCTCGAAGGTCCGGTAAGGGCGGTCTATCAGAGTACATGTGCATGTATATGCCAGCTGTGGTCAGTAGTGGTAGGTCCGTTAGGATTTTATATCCTAGGGAATCTTATGATTCCTAGGCAGATCTCGAAGGTCCGATAAGGATAGTATGTCAGAGTACCACATGTAGCTTGTTAGGATTTTATATCCTAGGAAATCTTATGATTCCTGGAAAGATCCCGAAGGTCTAGTAAGGACGGTCTGTTAGAGTACCACAAAATGTTGTTGTTGCACCTGCCTCATTTTGTTGCCATATGATGATGATGATTGTTGTCTAAGCCTCATGTCGAAGATGTTGTTGTCTCAGCCTCATGCTGGTGTTGTTGTTGTTTCAGCCTCGTGTTTTTTATTATGGTGTACCAGGCTCGGATTGGTGATATGGTTGTTCTAGTTTTATGCTAATTGATGTTGATGTTTCAACCTCGTGCTGATTATGATGATGATGATGCTACTCCAGCTCCATGCCGTGAACAATGATGATATTGATGATGAGAAAAAATTTCGATGATTTGTAGATGTGGTAGTCAATGTTCCAGTTGTTGTTGATGATGTTGTCCTCTCTCTCTCTCTTGATGATGTTGTATTGGGTTATGCCAGTAAAATACCCTTCTCATTAAGGAGCAGTGTTGAAATATTGTAACTTCAAAGGATATTCTAATTATAATTGATTTATTATCTTATAGATCAAATCCCCTTTTGTGTATTGATCATGTCGGGTCTTGTATAAGACCAAATACCCTTTTATGGATTGGTCAAACCACATTTATATGGTGGTATTTGTAAAGTCGACCCCTAAGGTTTATAAAGTGGTTTTAACCACTCTTGGAAGAAGTCGGCCCTACTAAGTGAAGAGACATAACCCTAGCACCTCCTCAATGAGTATTTATACGTGAGGATGGTGCCTCACTTGTTCACACTTTGAGTCACTCATCTAGTGCGCATCTTTTGAAGGTAGTTGTAGTTGCAAGAGGAAGGAGAAGAGAGGTACATACTCTGTCCCTGTTTATTCTTCGTGTTTTGGTATTAGTCTTGGCATTGTATTGGCAATCTATTATTGAGGAAGTTTTTGCTGGGTTTTCTCCCCCATGAGGGTTTCTCGGGACAAATGTTGTGTACCTTGTGATTGTGTTTCTTTCAGTGATCCTCTTTATGTTGTTGTTTTGGAAATGCATTGAGTAAATTGAAAATAACCTAATAACAACATTAATCTTAACACAAGTGGCCAGAGTTGGTGTTCAAGATTATGTTGCACTTGAGAAAAGGTGTACAAAAGGGTTAAATTGACAATATTCAATTGCCTACAACTTTTTGCTCGTTGCTCATAATTGGGAAAGAAAGTAGTCATTGGAAAGTTATTAGATAGTAGAATATAGATATCCACTCAAAAATTAGATTGTGTGTCGAGGACAATTGATTATAACATGATGATATTGTTGCTTATGACAACCATCCATGTGAAGACAACGAGGATTGTAAAATGTTGATCAAGGGTTTTGATCCAGATGGATATTGGTGGCCACCCACCTTCTCCAACTGGTTCAAAACAGTTTTCTCACAATTTTGGCAATTTACAATTTTCAGTAGTTTTAACTTACGGGGCCATTTTGAGGGCCTAAATGAAAGATTTTCGGGATCAAGCTTCTCAATGAGAGACAAAAGCATCATTGAGCCCCCAAAATGAATATCCTTAACGATACCTTTCCAACGAGCTATCACACGCTTAAAATGGACATCGTATGCAAAAGTTACAACCCCGGGAAGTTGATGTACTAACTTACCCAAACGGGGCCCACATGACATTTGACGCTTCATCTCCTAGGGTTAGGTTTTTGGATGTCTAGGATTTTTGGCATTCTTGTTTATTGTAAAAATTCCTTCAGAGCCTCATTGTAACCTTCTTCTTGTGAATGCGCGTTGTCGTCACATCTCTTCTCAGAGATAAGCCGCCGCCATTCCAGCAAGCTTGTTTCCGCTGCATTTTACAGTTTCAGCGTATTTCGTTATTGAATAGAAAACTAGTTTTATTGTATCTCTGTTATTTTGTGTTAAGCACCTATTAATAATCTGTATTCATTTCATCCTGCTCATAAAATCTAGATCAGTGGTATCAGAGCGGTCTGCTCCTTGTCGTCTTAATGCATGTCCCCATCGAGGTCGAAGTATAAAGAGTCGGGTCTCGAGCTGATTTCTTTTGAGGACAGAAGCTCTCGGATGCTCAAGCAAACTCTCATGGCAGGAAAAAAGAAAGATGACGGGATAGGATATCCTTTCAAACTGTTGATTGAGGAAGCCATCACGCAACAAAGGAATGAGATGATGGATAGTTTCGCGCAAATCCTTCGGCGGATATGAACAAGCGACGCATCTTCTTCAAACGGAGGCGCTGCCCCCTTCAAGGTACAAATAAACTTCGATATTCCTATATGTGAAGGTCGGATAGACGCAGCTGTTGTAGACAAGTGGTTGAATCTACTAGAAGGGTATTTTTCTGTCCATAACTTTTCGAATAGAGAAAATATTACTTTTGTGCTCCTCAAAGCCATTCCCCATGTCAAAGATTGGTGGGAAACTTTCTGTGAGCAAAAGGAAATGGAGGAAACCTCATTATTTTCAATCACAGCCACCTAAGAATCCTTCAGGGATGCTATTAAGGAACAATACTACCCTATCGAAAGTTATGACGACCTATATACCAAATGGACCACACTGCGGCAAGAAAGAGACCAAGCAGTACCATATTTCACAAATATCTTCCATACCTTGCGTACCAAGTTGGGTATCAAATATTCGGAGCGACATCTGGTGCTCAAGTATCGCGGTGCTCTGCATAGATACATCCAGAATGAAATGGAATTTCTGGACATATCATTCTTGGGCGCAGCCTACTAATATGCCGTCAAAATCGAGGAGAAGCTCAAACAAAAGACGTGACAATTTGGGCCTGGGAACCCCTCACAACAAAAGTCAGGAAAGGGAAACCGCAACCCACAGAACAAATGACAGAGCAAAGATGGATAGTATCAGAACAACCAGTCCAAGCCGCAAGCAAAGAAGGATACCAGAAAGACAAAGAAAGATACCGGGAAGTGGTGCGACTTCGAAAAGAGCCCTTGGCATAACACTGTTGAATACCACTCAAAGCAGTCGTTGGTGGCCAAAGTGAAAGCCTCTGAATCAGATGTAGATTCTGACTCTGAGCCAAAACCAGAAAGGGGAAGACTGATCATTGACGTGGAACCCAGTGCCACCATTTCTACCACCAAGCTCCAAACTTGTGAACCAGACGAGCCAGAAGAAGGAGAGCGCCTCTTCCATTCACAGATGTGGGTAAAAGGCACCCCGCTGCACTTCATCGTTGATAGCGATAGCCAAAAGAACCTCATCTCAGCAGAGGTCATCAAGCGGTTGAACCTGCTAACAACACCGCACCCACAACCCTACACCATTGGATGGCTCCACCAAGGAAGCAATCTCCGCGTCAGCCAACAGTGTCGACTGTCGTACGACATCAAGCCCTTCAAAGATGAGGTATTGTGTGATGTTGCTCCTCTCGAAGTTTGTGATGTTCTTTTGGGCCAACCTTATTTATGGAAATGTCATGTTGTATATGAGTCTAGGCCTCGTAGTGTTATTATTACTTTGAACAAAAAATTGTACAGGATACCCAAGGCAGTCCCACCTAGTGCTATTTGCTTGATCTATGCTAAGCAATGTAGGAGGGTCATCTCTCAGGCGAGGAAGTTTGTCTTCTTCATGATTCGCTCTCAGAATAAGCGAAAGATCACAGCCACATCCAGGGTCTCTACAACCGACCTCTCCACACAACAGAAGCAAGTAGATAAGGTCGTGGAAGAATAATCAGATATCTTCTCCTCACCTACAGGGGTACCTCTGCACTGCCATATCAAGCACCCCATAGATCTGACCCCCGACGCACCGCTGCCCAATGGGTGAGTCTATCGCCGCTCTTTATTAGAGAAAGAGGAGATTAAGTGACAGATCCAAGAACTGCTCCATAAGGGGCACATCCTTCCCAGCTCATCACTTTGAGGTATCCCAATCGTGTTGGTACAGAAGAAAGATGGAACCTGGCGACTCTACATTGATTACTGGGCTCTGAATAAAATCACAGTCATAAATCGGTACCCGATTCACTGAATCAACGACATCCTTGATCAAATCACGGAGGCCAAATACTTTAGTAAGATTGATCTAAAGTCTGGCTACCACCAGGTCCCGATAGAACAGACAGATATATGGAAGATCGCATTCAAGTCAAAGGAAGGCCTTTTTGAATGGTTGGTCATGCCCTTTGGTTTGACAAATGCTCCAACCACTTTCTTGAGGATGATGGACAATATCCTGCGACCATTCACCAATACTTTTGTATTGATGTATCTGGATGACATTCTAATTTACAAAAAGACTTGGGTCAAACACTTGCAGCATATTTAGCAGGTTCTGCAAACCCTGCAGCAGAACAAGCTATACGCCAACTTTGAAAAATTCTCTTTTGGCATGGACAAGGTCCATTACCTGGGCTACATCATTGATCCGCATGGCGTACATGTGGATCCAGCCAAGATCCAAGTCATCCATGACTGGCCAGCCCCAACAACAGTCACTAAGCTTCAGAGCTTCTTGGGCCTTGCCAATTTATATCGCAGGTTCGTGTTGGGATTCTCCCATATTACATGGGCCCTCAGCCAAATAAACAAGGGTGGTGGTAAGGTGAAATTTGTGTGGGGCCACTCCCAACAACAAGTGTTTGATTATTTGAAGCAACGCTTGTGCTCAACCCCAGTACTTTCACTACCAGACCTGTAACATCTCTTTGAGATCGAGACAAACGCTTCAGACTATGTTGTGGGTGTCATTCTCACTCAGCACGATCACCCTGTGGCCTATCATAGTGAGACACTGTTAGATATTGTCCGTAAGTATCCTAGTTACGACAAATAAATGTACTCCATTGTGAAAGCCTGTCGCTAGTGGAGACATTGCATTCTTTGGAAGGAGACAACCATCCACTCTGATCATAAGCCACAACAATTCATGCAGACACAGGGAAAATTGCAAAATGATTGCCATCAAAAGTGGTCCACATACTTGCGGCAATTCCACCTCAACATCAAGTATAAAACAGGAAGCACCAATCGGGTCGTTGATTGCCTCAGCAGACCACCAGTCACGACACTCACCACGGTGCTAGATTCTTGCGGCCATGAGACATCTAGATGGCCTCAACTCTATGAGACAAACCCTGACTTCGCCACCACCTACCAAATGTTGGGTGCAAACGCAGTTGTCGATAATTTCCATCTTCAGGATGGGTTGTTGTGTCGTCTCGGCCATATATGTGTTCCATCAAGTGAGCGAGCGAAGCTGATCTGGGAAGCCCACTACAGTCGGGTGGCAGGACACTTCGGCGTCAAAAAGATAGTGACGATGCTACATAAACATTTCTACTGGCTGAAACTTCGACAAGAGGTCAGCAAGTATATCAGGTCCTGCACTGCCTGCGCTATTACCAAACTGACCACTAAGAAATAGGGCCTGTACACCCCTCTTCATACTCCTGATAGGCCATGGGAATCCATCTCAATGGACTACATGTCGGACCCCCCGTCCACCAAGCACGGAAATGATTGTGTTTTTGTGGTTGTTGATCGCTTTTCTAAGATGGCAATTCTGGTTGCCTGCAAGAAGAGAATCACATCAGAAGCCACTGCCAAACTATTCTTTGAACGAGTCTGGGTACATTTTGGAATCCCACAAACCATTGTCTCAGAGTGGGATAGTCGATTTCTCATCACATTCTGGTCGAGCCTCTGGTCACTGCTAGACACCAAGCTCACCAAATCCACGACCTTCCACCCCTAGGTAGATGGCCAAACTGAGGTTGTAAATCGAATGATTGTGCATATCCTTCGCGTGTATAATTCAAAGCACTCTCACACATGGGATGAGAACCTTCCCTATGTCCAACATAGCTACAACTGAGCCATGCATAGTTCAACCGACCACAACCCCTTTCAAGTGGGTTGGGATTCCAACCATTGGGTCCCATAGATGTTGCACTTCCCCTCGCAGTCACCTCGACTGACTCATCTCCTGCTCCAACTGAAGCTGACAAAGACACCCAGTTCATTGAGTGGATCCAGCACATCCGCCAACATGTTCATGATGTCCTACAAAAGTCCAATGACAAGTACAAACAACGCCATGATCAACGTCGGGTGCCACATAAGTTTAAGGTGGGCGGCAAAGTTTGGTTTCATTTACAGAAAGAACACCTTACAGGACCCCATCGAAAGCTTTGCCCACTCCGTTATGGACCATACACCATCACCAAGGTCATGAGGGATAATTCTTTTGAGCTCAAAATTCCTTTTTTCCTTGGCCTGCATCCAGTGTTCAACGTGGATCTTCTTCACCCTTATTTCCCACCATTATTGGACACCTCAGAAGTAGAAGAACAACTAACACCAACATAGCTTAACCCTGACTGCATACAACAGGCATCCAGTGATCAGATTGTGGACACACATATCAAGGGAATTCGACAACAAAGGATCCATCTTTATCGAGTCGTCAAAGCAAGGCAGCTTCTGCACCAAGGCAAGTGGCTCACCCGGGGCCAAATTCAACAGAAATTTCCTCATCTGATGGGGGACCTCAACACAATGGATACCATTGCTTCCAAAGGAGGGAGGATTGATCCATATGGATATCGGTGGCCACACACTTTTTCCAACTGGGTCAAAACAATTTTCTGACAATTTTGGCAATTTACTATTTTTAGCAGTTTTAACTTTCGGGGCCATTTTGAGGGCCTAAATGAAGGTTTTTCAGGATTGAGCCTCTTAATGATAGCTAAAGCATCATTGAGCTCCCAAAATGAATCTCCTCGACGATACCTTTTCAATGGGCTATCACACGTCTAAAACGGAGATCATATGCAAAAGTTATGACCCCGGGAAGTTGATGTACTAACCTACCCAAACGGGGCCCACATGAATTTTGGTGCTTCATATCCTAGGGTTAGGTTTTTGGATATCTAGGATTTTTGGGATTCTTGTTTATTGTAAAAAGGCCTTTAGAGCCTCATTGTAACATTCTTCTTGCAAATGCACGCAACCGTCACATCTCTTCTCAGAGATAAGCCGCCACCATTCCAATAAGTTTGTTTCCGCTGCATTTTATAGTTTCAACGTATTTCGTTATTGAATAGAAAACCAATTTTACTGTATCTCTGTTATTTTGTGTTGAGAACCTATTAATAATCTATATTTATTTCATTCTGCTCATAAAATCCGGATTAGTGGTATCAGAGCGGTCTGCTCCTTGTCGTCTTAATGCATGTCCTCAATGAGGTTGGTGTACAAAGAGTTGGGTCTCGAGCTGGTCTCTTGAGGACAAAATCTCTCGGACGCCCAAGTGACCTCTCATGGCAGGAGAAAATAAAGATGACGGGATAGGAGATCCTTTCAAACTGTTGATTGATGAATCCCTCACGCAACAGAAGAACGAGATGATAGATAGTTTTGCGCAAATCCTTCGGCGACTACCCATAGGCGACGCGTCTTCTTCGAACGGAGGCGCCGCCCCCTTCAAGGTACAAATAAACTTCAATATTCTTATATTTGAAGGTCAGATAGATGCAGATGTTGTAGACAAGTGGTTGAATCTACTAGAAGGGTATTTTTTTGTCCATAACTTTTCGAATAGAGAAAAGATTACTTTTGCGCTCCTCAAAGTCGTTCCCCATGTCAAAGATTGGTGGGAAACTTTCTGTGAGCAAAAGGAAACAAAGGAAACCTCATTATTTTCAGTCATGGCCACCTGAGAATCATTCAGAGATGTTATTAAGGAACAATACTACCCTGTCAAAAGTTATGACGACCTATATACCAAATGGACCACACTGCGGCAAGAAAGAGACCAAGCGGTGCCATATTTCACAAATATCTTCCATACCTTGTGCACCAAGCTGGGTATCAAAGATTCGGAGTGACATCTGGTGCTCAAGTATCGTGGTGCTCTGCATAGATACATCCAGATTGAAATGGAATTTCTGGACATCTCATCCTTGGGCGCGACCTACTAATATGCCGTCAAAATCGAGCAAAAGCTCAAACAAAAGACACGACAATTTGGGCCTGGGAACCCCTCACAACAAAAGCCAGGAAAGGGCAGCCCCGACCCATAGAACAAAGGACAGAGCAAAGATGGACAGTATCAGGACAACCATTCCAAGCCGCAAGCAAAGAAGGACACTGGAAAGACAAAGAAAGATACCGGGAAGTGGTGCAACTTCCATAAGAGCCCTTAACATAACACTGCTGACTGTCGTTCAAAGCAGTCGATGGTGGCCGAAGTGAAAGCCTCTGAATCATATGCGGATTCTAACTCTGAGCCAGAACCAGAAAGGGGAAGACAGATCATTGATTTGGAACCCAATGCCACCGTTGCTACCACCAAGCTCCAGTTTGGTGAACCAGACGAGCCAGAAGAAGGAGAGGGCGTCTTCCATTCACAGATGTGGGTAAAAGGCACCCTGCTTCACTTCATTGTTGATAGCGGTAGCCAGAAGAGCCTCATCTCAGCAGAGGTCGTCAAGCGGTTGGCCCTGCCAACAACGTTGCACCCACAACCCTACACCATTATATGGTTCTGCCAAGGAAGGGATCTTCGCGTCAGCCAACAGTATCGACTGTTGTACGACATCAAGCCCTTTAAAGATGAGGTATTGTGTGATGTTGCTCCTCTCGAAGTTTGTGATGTTCTTTTGGGCCAACCTTATTTATGGAAACGTCGTGTTGTATATGAGTCTAGGCCTCATAGTGTTATTATTACTTTGAACAAGAAATTGTACATCATACCCGAGGCAGTCCCACCTAGTGTTATTTGCTTGATCTCTGCTAAGCAATGCGTGAAGGTTCTCAGACGGGGAAGTTTGTCTTCTTCATGATTCACTCTCAGAATAAGCAAAAGATCACAACCACATCTAGGGTCTCTGCGACCGACCTCTCCACACAACATAATCAAGTAGATAAGGTCGTAGAAGAATACTCAGATATCTTTTCCTCACCTACAGGGGTACCTTTGCACTGCAAGGTCAAGCACCCCATCGATCTAACCCCCGACGCACCGCTGCCCAATGGGATACTCTATCACCGCTCTTTATTAGAGAATGAGGAGATCAAACGAAAAATCCAAGAACTGCTCCACAAGGGGCACATCTGTCCCATCTCATCACCTTGTGGGAGCCCAATCGTGCTGGTACAGAAGAAAGATGGAACCTGACAACTTTGTATTGATTATCGGGCTCTGAATAAAATCACAGTCAGAAACCGGTACCCGATTCCCCGAATCAACGACCTCCTTGATCAACTCACGGAGGCCAAATACTTCAGTAAGATTGATCTGAAGTCTGGCTGCCACCAGGTCCCAATAGAACAAACAGATGTATGGAAGACTGCCTTCAAGTCAAAGAAATTCCTTTTTGAATGGTTGGTCATGCCCTTTGGTTTGACAAATGCTCCAACCACTTTATTGAGGATGATGGATGATATCCTGCAACCATTCACCAATACTTTTGTAGTGGTGTATGTGGATGACATTCTAATTTACAACAAGACTTGGGTCGAACACTTGCAGCATATTCAACAGCTTTTGCACACTCTGCGGCAGCACAAGCCATAAGCCAACTTAGAAAAATGCTCCTTCGACATGGACAGGGTCCACTACCTAGGTTACATCATTGATCTACATGGCATACATGTGAATTCAACCAAGATCCAAGTCATCCGTGACTGGCCAGCCCCAACAACACTCACTAAGCTTCGAAGCTTCTTGGGCCTTGCCAATTTCTACCGCAGGTTCGTGTTGGGATTCTCCCATATTGCATGGGCCCTTAGCCAAATAAACAGGGGTGGTGGTAAGGAAAAATTTGCATGGGGTCGGTCCCAACAACAAGTGTTCGATGATTTGAAGCAACGCTTATGCTCAGCCCCATTACTTTCACTACCAGACCTGCAACATCCCTTTGAGATCGAGACAAATGCTTCAGACTATGTTGTGGGTGTCGTTCTCACTCAGCACGACCATCCCATGGCCTATCATAGTGAGACACTGTCAGATATTGTCCGTAAGTACCCTACTTATGACAAAGAAATGTACTCCATTGTGCAAGCCTGCCGCCGGTGAATACATTACATTCTTAGGAAGGAGACAATCATCCACATTGATCATAAGCCACTGCAGTTCATGTAGACACAAGGAAAATTGGAGAATGACCGCCATCAAAAGTGGTCCACATAATTGCAACAATTCCACCTCAACATCAAGTATAAAACATGAATCACCAATCGCGTTGTTTATTGCCTCAGTAGACTGCCAGTCACAGCACTCACCACGGTGCTAGACTCTTGTTGCCATGAGACATCTAGATGGCCTCAACTCTATGAGACAGACCCTGACTTCGCCACCACCTACCAAATGTTGGGTGCAAACGCAGTTGTTGATAATTTCCATCTTTAGGATGGGTTGTTGTGTCGTCTCAGCCATATATGTGTTCCATCAAGTGAGCGAGCGAAGCTGATCTGGGAAGCCCACTACAGTCGGGTGGCAGGACACTTCGGCATCGAAAAGACATTGGCGATGCTACAGAAACATTTCTACTGGCTGAAATTTTGACAAGAGGTCAACAAGTATATCAGGTCCTGCACTGCCTGCGTTATTGCCAAATCAACCACTAAGAAACAGGGCCTGTACACCCCTCTTCCTACTCCTGACAGGCCATGGGAATCTGTTAGCGTCAGAAGTCACTCCTGGATTGCTTGCAGGAGCAGAGCCTAACACCCATCAGTTTAATGTCACGATTTGTTTATAAGGGGCGATCAAATGGAAGCAAACTCGGAACAATATCATCTCAACTCAGAAACTAGGCCAGGCATGCATGGGCGAGTGAGGTCTTAGATAAACTCCAAACAACGAGTTGTAATAAGGGCGAGTAGGGGGAAGACTTGTATGAGAAGAGTGTGGAGGTCTATCATAAACATCAGGTTTGTAACAGACTGGAGAAGAAAGCATTCGAACGCAAGATCCTCTTACATTCAAACACCGAAGACCAGAGAATACAATAATGTCACCACAAATCCTTTATCATAACATAACTGCAACAATCCACGCGAATCATTCGATCATGAACTCTATGATATAAGATGAAAACATAGATGGAAAAAGGAGAACTGTTTGTCATAAAACAAGAAATCTCAAACACAGATACATAACCCAGAGAGCTAGAATGTTTACTGAAACTTTACAGTCGGGAGCTTAGCTCTACCATCGATAGATACAAAAATGGCGAAGACGCCTTCATATACTCATAACAACAATAGCAGCGGAATCAAGACACTGCATTGAAAGCTTTGCGTCTGCATGGCTTCTGACAGTCAACATCTGAAAGATCGTGCAACTTATGGCAGACGCAATCCAACTCCTGACAGTTACAACGACGAATCGACGTGCCTTTAATTCATTGTCGGGCTTTCCCACTATGGTTGAGGCGATGTCTAACCACCACCAACTGCTTCAATAACTGCTTCATCGGGATTGAGGATGGTCCGGCCAACTCGGCACTTCTGCGACGTGGAAGACCTTTTGCGCTGCCACTTGGATTAGTTGAGCGATATGGTGCATAGACGTGGAGGCCAGCGCGAAAGCTGGGGCACAACAACGGAATGATGGGGCCAGAACTGCGAGGGGAAAGAAAAAGTGATGAGGGGGTGAGAGAGGCTACAGGGGAGACATATGGAAAAAGGAGATAAGCGGAGGAGGCAGGAGAGTAGACGTGATGGACGCGTTTTTAATGGGAGGCTGACGTGGAGGGAATGGGACACGTGGCGGGTGGTGAGTGGACGATGAGATGGGGAAGGACCGCCTGGACTAAAGAGTGGAGGAGGAAAGATGACACACGGCAGCAGGGGGAAAGGTGGTTCTGGAAGATGACATGTCGGGGGAAGGGCCCACGCTGGATAAACACAGAGCAGCTGAGAAGGAGGGGATCGCGCGAGCGTCGTTGATCCGGGCGCGCTGATCTTGGCCATCAGAAAGCTGCGCGCCCAATTCCGGACCCCCCCCCACGCTTAAAGGTAGAAAGGCGGGGGGGGTCCGAAATTGCTTTTACCGCCGTTGATCAAGGCGCTTCGATCAGGACCGTTGAAGAGATGCACCCCTGATTCCGGNCCCCCCCCCCCCTCCGCTTAAAGGTAGAAAGGCGGGGGGGGGTCCGGAATCCCGTATGCACCGTTGATCCGGGTGCGCGAATCGCTGCCGCTCGAACTTTCTTCCCATTTATCACGGGCGCATCAACATTTAAAACTTAGGACAAGTGGGTTTTTAACCCATACTTTCGCATTCTATCCCATAACCAGAAATATCGCTAACATTCGGCTCCATGGGGGATAGAGTCGTCCCTGTGATGCTCTAAGAACTCTTTGCAGATTCAGTGCCTTGTTATTGGACTATGGAGTCATTTATTAAACTGAAAACAAAACTAAAACAATATTTACAAAAACAAAAGAGCCGACTGTGGCTCACAAAAAGCATTTTTTCAAGAAATGCCCTTTGACTGGGCCACTAAAAACTTCTTTGCCTCCCAGATCCTGCAACTTGTAAGTGTTGTTTGAACATACTTCAAGGATCTTGAAAGGCCCCAACCAGAGGGCGTCAAACTTACTGTGCTTGCCCCTGTCATGCCTGGGTGCGTCCCATTTGAGTACCAGGTCACCCTGCTCGAATTCTTTCTTTCTGCTCTTCCTGTCAAAAGCCTGTTTGATCTTCTGTTGATGATTGTACGCCCTATCCATGACCCGTTCTCTGATCTGCTGCACCTCCACCATCTGATGAATCCTTCTGACCACATGGTTGGGTTCTCCTTCAAAGTCTTGGAGGAAATTCGCCACAGATAAGGCGAGTTGAGTGGGGAAAACAACCTCTATTCCGTAAACCAGTTGGAAAGGTGAGAGACCCAGGGATTTCTTTGTTGTTACCCGATCAGCCCAAAGAGCAAATTTAAGCTTTGAGTCCCAGGCTCTCTTATTGTCCTCCAGTAGCTTTTTGATAAGCTTGATTAGGCTTTTATTGGAGGACTTTGCCAGTCCGTTTCCTTGAGGATAGTATGGAGTGGAGTGAACAAGTGAAATCCCAAATTGTTCACAGAACTCGACCAGAGGCTCAGACCTGAAGGGGGCGGCGTTGTCAGTGACAATACTGCTCGGGCAGCCAAATCTGGCTATGATGTCTTCCAGGAGGCTGATGATTTCTTTGTGAGAAGTACTCCTGGTGGGGACAACTTCTATCCACTTGGTGAAATAATCGGTCGCAGTGAGGATCCATCTGTGTTGGCCACTTGAGGGAGGATGAATCTCTCCGATGAAATCCAATCCCCACTGCTGAAAGGGTGCTGAAACTATTACCGGCTTTAATGGCAGAGATTTGAGTTGTTGCTTACCTGAGAACTTATGGCATTTGATGCAAGCTCTGACTTCTCTGCAGACATCAGAGAACAAAGTAGGCCAGTAATACCCAGCCCGGAGGATTTTGTGGGCTGTAGTCTTCCAAAAATGATGACCTCCGCAGAGACCGCTATGAAAATCGAACATCACCTTCTGGGCTTGCTGCGGGTCAAGACATCTCAATAGTATCCCCATAGGGTCTTTCCAATATAAGGCTTGGTCAACGAGACAATATCTGACCGCCTTGAGCTTTAAAACTCTGGCCTTACTTTTTCCCAATGCATCAGAGTGCTTTAATTCCTGCAGAAAATACAAGATATCCTTGTACCAGGGACATGATGCTAGTGGTATGATGGTCTGAGAATTCCTGTCGGATGACTCAGCTTGCTCATTGATGAAGTTAATCCCCAAAGCCTTGCAATTAGATTCAGCCAGCAGCTTGGCCAAACCTTGCCCCTTTATCAGCTTGGTGGGCTTAATTTCTAGGTCAAATTCCAGGATCTTGGCGATCCATTTACCCCTTCTCTCGTCTATGTTAGGTTGTCTAAGAATGTCCTTCACAGAGGTTGAAGGGACATATGCAGTGATCTTTGAGTGCAAGACATAGATCCTGAAAGCTTTGAGAGCTTTCACCAATGCATAGGCATGCTTCTCCATGATCTCGTACTGGAGTTCTGCATCTCTCAACGCCTTGCTGTAGAAAGCAATAGGTTGCTCTTGCCCTTGATCGTTTTTCTGCAACAAGACTGCTGCTACCGAGTCATCAGAAGCAAATGAGAAAATCAGGAAATCTTTAGAATAATCGGGACTGATTAGCACAGGCGCCTCAGTCAATGCTTTCTTTATTTGGGCAAAAGATTCCCTGGGTTCGGCAGTCCATTTCACTTCATTTCCCTTCCTGAGCATGGTTGTGATATGTTTCACCATCTCGACAAAGTTTGAGACGAATCTCCTCAGAAAGTTAACCTTCCCCAAAAATGCCTGAACTTCCTTCTTAGACCTGGGAAGTGACAGGGTCTGAATTGCTTCTACCCTGCTTGGGTCAATCCTTACTCCCTCTGCTGACACTATATGGCCCAATAGCTTCCCCTCCTTCATAGAAAACACTGATTTCTTGGGGTTCAAAGATAGGCCATACTTCCGATACTTCAGGAAAACTCTTTTCAAGTGGTAGTGATGCTCTTTATCAGTCTTGGAGAAGACTGTGATGTCATCTAGATATATCACCACAAACTGGTCCTTCTCCCCGATGAAGGCTATGTCCATGGCTCGTTGAAATGTTGCTCCTGCGTTCATCAGCCCAAAAGGCATTTTGGCATACATGAATGTGCCCCAAGGAGTGGTGAAGGCTGTTTTTTCTCGGTCCTCTGGCATGACTGATATCTGATTGTATCCAGAGAAGCCATCAATCATGGATATTCTTGATGCACCGGTTACCCTCTGCAGTATGTGTTCCATGTTGGGCAGGGGATAATTGTTCTTTTTAGAGCTCCTATTCAGGTTTCTGAAATCAACACAGAGTTTGATCTCCCCACTTTTCTTCCTCACCGGGACCAAATTCGCTATCCACTCAGAATATCTCAGGGGACAATGATTTGGGCATCCAATAGTTTCTTTACTTCTTTCTCCATGACAAGTAGCAACATGGGATTTATCTGTCTCAGCTTCTGCTTGAATGGCTTAGCCTCCTCCTTCAGCGGGATCTTGTGTTCAATGACCGATGTGTCATACATCTTGAGGTCTTCATAGGTCCATGCGGACACATCAACAAACTCCTTCAGCAACTTGGTATATTCGGCCTTCTACTCCTCGGTCAAACTTCTTGACAGCTTGACAAATTTAGGCTCCTTAGGTGTGCCTATGTTGCACTCAGCTGTGTCATCATCATCTGAAACTCTCCCCTTCATTGCCACATCGTTTCCATCGAACATTCTTTCTAATGGGATTAGTCCTTTCGGAATGTAATTGCTCGGTAGTTGAATAATCTGGTGATCAACAATTTTATTTACAAACTCCCCAGGGTGATGGTCATCTTCCATGTCAGGATCCTCATCTATGTGCAATGTAGAAAAGTCATCAATGGACTGGAGAAATTTCTCGATTTCCTGATCATCTTCAAACACCTTCCAGTGTTTGACATTGTCTGGTACAGAAGGTCTGTAATTTATTTCAACATCAGATCTGACCACAGGCGGTGAAGGAACTTCGAGCAAGCTAGCTGTGACAGCTAAAAAGTCGGCTGAAGCATTTTCCTCCCTTGGAATGTAAGAAATATTAAAAGCCAGGAAGAAATTATCAACTAGGTCCCATACCTCATTTCTGTAATTCCTGAGCCGAGGATTCTTAGCCTGATAAACGTTTTTTACCTGCTGAATAATCAATTTTGCATCCCCAAACACAGTCATCTCCTTGATTCCCATTTCCTTGGCAGCTCTTAATCCCAAAACCATAGCTTCATACTCTGCCACGTTGTTGGTGGTGTCAAACTCCAGCTTATATGACAGAGATGTGGTCTCTCGACAGGGTGATATGAATACTACTCCGGCACCTGCACCTATACTGGAGGAAGCTCCATCAAAGAACATCTTCCAAACATAGGTGGTTAGAGGGGGTGTCTTCTGATTAAGAATGGGCTGCTTTCTGATCTGTAAAGGAGCCTCAGGGGTGTGGGTGAGTTGTAGTAAACTGGAGCCCATTTCAGTGTCCAAGGCATAGATGGGATGGTTGGTAGGGTTGGCTTCATCACTGATTATGTAGGCCAATTGGGCTTCTCTGTACAACCTCTTGTGTTCCCCCTAGAAGACTGGAATGGTGGCATATGTGAGGTCCATCTGCAAGGTTCCTCCAAGTCTCTTAATCCAAGATCTTGACAGCAGCATGCCAAACTTGGGGGGAACATCAGCTACCACAATATCCATGACCATACTTTTCATGGGCAGCTGAAACAAAGAAACTACCAGGTCCTTGGTAACTCCCAAACACTGCACCCTCCTAGAGTCAAAAGAATAAAGGTCATGATATGCTCGGGTGACTTCTAGTCCTAACTCTTCCATGACAGTTTTGGGCATGAGGTTGTGAGAGGCCCCTGAATCCATAAGGCAATTGTGTAGCACTTTATCATGTATGTTCAAGGATGTGTAGAAGGGAGGGGATGAATCATCTCTATCTTCTACCATGGGACCTAGAACAACTGCAAGCCTTTCATCTTGGAGGTTTATGGAGTCTGTGAGAGGGTATGAGGCTTCGGATTTCAACAGCTCGGAGAAGCGTTTTTTGAATTCCCCATGTTTAATTAACTCAGTGAGTGACACATGAATTCTAATCTTTTGGATCTCATGTTCGAAATTGAAAGAAGATAAAGGCTTTAGGATTTCTCTAACTTCAGGAACATGATTATGGACGATGGGAGAGAGGGGTTGATCCTTTTTACCTCTGTGAGCATCTGCTACTTCATTAGCAGGTTGTACCTGCCTCGAACATCAGGTGTTGCTGCCCTTTTGTCGGACCTCAGGTTGTACCTGCCTCGACCGCCGCTAGCTTTGTCTCCCTTGCTCAATTCATTTAGCTGACTATCCATGAGAAACTCTTCATAGGTTGTCCGAGTGAGATGAGGAAAAGGAGGAGTGTCTTCTAAGCAGTGGATTTCAGGATCAAGCTTATCTGTTTCTCTTTCCTCCTCATCGGCCACCAAATGGTTCTGAAAAGGGGCTTGAATTCTCTGGTCTTCTCTGTCTCTTCCCCTTTCTCTGTGCATAGTTAAGGGAACCACATTATTATTTGGCCTCCTGAAACCTCCTTTATTTTCGGTGTTCTAAGGGCCCTTATACATTTGTTTCCTTTCCACTTTCAATCTCTCCACCTCTTCGGTCAGAGACTTCATTATCTCGGTCAGTTCATTCACTTGAGGGTGAGGCAACGATGGGCCAGAAGTTGAGGCTTCAGATCTTCCCTTTCTTTTGTCTGCGTCAGCTTTGTTCCTCAGTCTGTCAGCAGCTAATATGTTGGATTCCACTTCTATGGCAACGTCTTGCATTTGAGATAAGGAGGTAGCTCTTCTTTCTCTCAATAGCAGGCATAAATCAGGATCAAATGCACCAGCATATGAAATTTGGGCAGAGGCTTCTGAGGGCTTTATCTCTGCAGGGATCTTATTGTACATCTTATTAAATCTTTTGGAGAAGTCAGAGACAGACTCTCCTTCCATTTTCCTCAGAGACCCAAACTCTGTCATGTAATACATAAAATATTTTTTGTCTCCCCACTGCCTCAAGAAAACGTTATCCAAGGCTTCAATGCCAGCAATTGATCCAGGGGCCAATCCTCTGAACCATTTCCTTACCTCTCCATCCAGGCTCTGGACAAAGACTCTCATCCAAACATCTTCATTCTCAATATTCAAGTTGTCTGCATAACTGTAAAAAGCAGCTAGGTGCTCTTCAACAGTTATATCCCCTTCACTAGTGAACTTGGGCATATATTTCAAATAATCTCCAGCAGGGAGGGGATTCATAGGATGGGGTAGGATTAAAGGAGCATATCTAGCAGCAACTATGGCATCCATTCTATTGAGAGGGGGATTAGCACCGGCCATGGGAACAACAGGTGTGGGAGAACTCGGAGGAGAAGGAGTGTGGATGGGAGATGTCGGGAAATAAGTTCTTGGAGGAGACAACGTAGAAAACAGAGAGAGAGCTAAGGGACCCGAATGTGCAGCTGCTTCTCTCTGTGCAGTATTAGCAGTAAAATGAGGGGTGGTGAAGCCTTCAGAGGCTCGAGGTCTGTGTTGAGGCACAACTTCCAGGGAGGGGGGAGTGACAAGGATCTCTCTTTCTGATACCAAACCAGGAGGAGAAAACTTATCAGAAACACTCCCGAAGTTCAGAAAACGGGAAACCTCGGAGGAAGGACGACTAGGAAGCCGAGAATAAGAAAATGGAGTTCTCACAGAAGGGGCTGACGTGTTACCTGTTTCGGCGATGGAAACTTCTTTTGCAGAGCTCTTTCCCTTTCTGTGCACTGCTTCTGGGTCAGCTTCTGGTGTAGCTAAAGGCAAGTGTGGATTAGACCTCGTGTGTCTGCCTCTCGAAGCCACAATGATAGAGCAGGCTCTCCTCAGTGGAGTCGTCACAATGGAGTCGCCAGGTGCACAGTAGCAATCTTCAAGTTCTGATATCTGATGCACCTTCAGAATCAGTTGATCTTTGTCGTTCAAATCCGGGGAAAATATTCAACTTCGTCCCCGGCAACGGCGCCGAAAATGTTAGCGTCATAAGTCACTCCTGGATTGCTTGCAGGAGTAGAGCCTAACACCCATCAGTTTAATGGCACGATTTGTTTATAAGGGGCGATCAAATGGAAGCAAACTCGGAACAATATCATCTCAACTCAGAAACTAGGCCAGGCATGCATGGGTGAGTGAGGTCTTAGATAAACTCCAAACAACGAGTTGTAATAAGGGCGAGTAGGGGGAAGGCTTGCATGAGAAGAGTGCGGAGGTCTATCATAAACATCAGGTTCGTAATAGACTGGAGAAGAAAGCATTCGAACGCAAGATCCTCTTACATTCAAACACCGAAGACCATAGAATACAATAATGTCACAACAAATCCTTTATCATAACATAACTACAACAATCCACGCGAATCATTTGATCATGAACTCTCTGATATAAGATGAAAACATAGATGGAAAAAGGGGAACTGTTTGTCATAAAACAAGAAATCTCAAACACAGATACATAACCCAGAGAGCTAGAATGTTTGCTGAAACTTTACAGTCGGGAGCTTAGCTCTACCATCGATAGATACAAAAATGGCGAAAACGCCTTCATATACTCAGAACAACAACAACATCGGAATCAAGACACTGCATTGAAAGCTTTGCGTCTGCATGGCTTCTGACAGTCAACATCTGAAAGATCGTGCAACTTATGGCAGACACAATCCAACTCCTGACAGTTACAGCGGCGAATCAACGTGCCTTTAATTAATTGTCGGGCTTTCCCATTATGGTTGAGGCGATGTCTAACCACCACCAACTGCTTCAATAACTGCTTCATCGGGATTGAGGATGGCCCGGCCAACTCGGCACTTCTACGACATGGAAGACCTTTTGCGCTGCCACTTAGATTAGTTGAGCAATATGGTGCATAGACGTGGAGGCCAGCGCAAAAGCTGGGGCACAACAACGGAATCATGGGGCCAGAACTGCGAGGGGAAAGGAAAAGCGATGAGGGGGTGAGAGAGGCTACATGGGAGACATATGGAAAAAGGAGATAAGCGAAGGAGGCAGGAGAGTAGACGTGATGGACGCATTTTTAATGGGAGGCTGACGTGGAGGGAATGGGACACGTAGCGGGTGGTGAGTGGACGATGAGATGGGGAAGGACCACCTGGACTAAAGAGTGGAGGAGGATAGATGACACACGGTAGCAGGGGGAAAGGTGGTTCTGGAAGATGACATGTCGGGGGAAAGGCCTACGCTGGCTAAACACAAAGAAGCTGAGAAGGAGGGGATCGCGCGAGCGCCGTTGATCCGGGCGCGCTGATCTTGGCCGTCGGAAAGCTGTGTGCCCAATTCCGGACCCCCCCCCCC
>ML820988.1:0-33870 GCA_009831015.1 Picea engelmannii | reverse complement strand
AAGGCGGGGTGGGGGGGGGGGGTCCGGAATCCCATATGCACCGTTGATCCGGGCGCGCGAATCGCTGCCGCTCGAACTTGCTTGCCATTTATCACGGGCGCATCAACATTTAAAACTTAGGACAAGTGGGTCTTTAACCCATACTTTCGCATTCTATCCCATAACAAGAAATATCGCTAACATAATCCATCTCAATGGACTACATGTCGGGCCTCCCGTCCACCAAGCGCGGAAATGACTATGTTTTTGTGGTTGTTGATCGTTTTTCTAAGATGGCGATTATGGTTGCCTGGAAGAAGAGCATCACAACAGAGGCCACTGCCAAGCTCTTCTTTGAATGAGTCTAGGTACATTTTGGAATCCCAAAAAACATTGTCTCACATCGGGATAGTCGATTTCTCAACACATTTTGGTCGAGCCTCTGGTCACTGCTAGACACCAAGCTCACCAAATCCACAACCTTCCACCCCCAGACAGATGGTCAAACCAAGGTTGTAAATCGAATGATTGTGCATATCCTCCACATGTATAATTCAAAGCACCCTCGCACATGAGATGAGAGCCTTCCCTATGTTCGGCATGGCTACAATCGAGCCCTGCATAGCTCAACTGGCCACAACACATTTCAGCTGGGGTTGGGATTCCAACCATTGGGTCCCATAAATGTTGCAGTTCCCCTTGCGGTCACCTCGACCAGCTCATCTCCTGCTCCAACTGAAGCTGACAAAGCCACCCGGTTCATTGAGCAGATCCAACACATCCGCCAACAGGTTCATGATATCCTACAGAAGTCTAATGACAAGTACAAACAATGCCATGATCAACATCGGGTGCCACATAAGTTTTAGGTGGGCGACAAAGTTTGGTTGCACTTGCAAAAAGAACGCCTTACAGGACCCCATCGGAAGCTTTGGCCACTCTGTTATGGGTCGTGCACTATCACCAAGGCCGTGGGGGATAATGCTTTTGAGCTCAACATTCCTCCTTTCCTTGGCCTGCACCCAGTGTTCAACGTGGATCTCCTTCACCCTTATTTCCCACCATTATCACCTCAGAAGTAGTAGAACAACCGACACCAATAGAGCTCAACCCTGACTACATACAACAAGTATCCAATGATCAGATTGTAGACAGACAGATCAAGGGCACTCGACAACAAAGGATCCAACTTTATCGAGTCGTCAAAGGAGGGCAGCTCCTGCACCAAGGCAAGTGGCTCACCTGGGGCCAAATTCAACAGAAATTTTCTCATCTGATGGGGGACCTCAATGCAATGGAGACCATTGATTCCTAAGGAGGGAGGATTGATCCAGATGGATATCGGTGGCCACCCACCTTTTCCAACTGGCTCAAAACACTTTTCTGACAATTTACTATTTTTAGCAGTTTTAACTTTCGGGGCCATTTTGAGGGCCTAAATGAAGGTTTTTCGGGATCGAGCTTCTTTATGATAGTTAAAGGCATCATTGATCCCCCAAAATGAATCTCCTCGACGATACCTTTCCAACGGACTATCACACGCCTAAAACGAAGATCGTATGCAAAAGTTACGTCCCCAGGAAGTTGATGTACTAACCTACCCAAACGGGGCCCACATGACTTTTGGCGCTTCATCTCCTAGGGTTAGGTTTTTTGATGTCTAGGATTTTTGACATTCTTGTTTATTTTAAAAAGGCCTTTAGAGCCTCATTGTAACCTTCTTCTTGAGAATGCACGCAACCATCACATCTCTTCTCAAAGATAAGCCGCCACCATTCCAGCAAGCTTGTTTCCACTGCATTTTACAGTTTCAGCTTATTTCGTTATTGAATAGAAAACCAATTTTGTTGTATCTTTGTTATTTTGTGTTAAGCACGTGTTAATAATCTATATTCATTTCGTTCTGCTCATAAAATTCGGATCATGCTGGTAAAGGGAGCATGGGAGCTTCTACAAAGTACCATTTGATCAAGTAGCATCCAACAAATTGATGACAACCATGCAGGTATGTGTTTGGGGTTGTTGTGATGTATAAATGTTGAAGGGAATTGAGGTAAGAATTCCCTTAGTCAAATCTCAATATTTGATTTAGGGATGAAGCCTTGAGTATGTAAATAATAATTGTTGCTTGAATGCATTTATGCGAAATATAATTGCATATTGTGTTATGTTGGTTATAAGATCATAACCCTGTTAAGTCAGGAGACATTATCCTTGTTGTAACAATGAATGCCATTAGAGATGGTAATGTGTGAGGCCATGATGAGATCGGATATGGAAAGGCTATAGTGTCATCCAATTGCTTAATGGTTTTCCCATATGTAATTGAGGTTTGGACTACAACCTTTTTGCCTACACTAAATAACACTAAGGGATGATGTTCCTAGTGTTGTGTATGGGTTGAAGAGGAAGGTATCCAAAGGATCAGATGGGTTGTGGGGAAGAGTCTGGATGATGTATTGAGGTATGGGCCATACCTTCCAACTCACATGGTGGAATGCATGACATGAACATATGGTATTCCAAAGTCAATGCAAGGATGCATTGTGTGGATGTGGCCATGAGTATTGGCATATTTGTTTTAATTATGGGCAATGTTTGACTGCATTATGAAAAGATTGGTGTGCTGATAATGCAGGTACAATGAATGATAGTTTCCTTCTAAATAATATGATTATTGGTTGAATGTCATTTTTTTTTGTGAATAATGGTCGGAAATGATTGAATTGTTGGTAAAACACAAATATGAGTGTTGATATTATGGTAGCTGCGGGAGGTATTTACCTCCACGTGTAAACCTGATAAGGATAGAATACTTCAGGAAGCAAGAAAAAACTCTAATGAGTTGGCTATTAACCCTAGAAGACTTGTCGACTCATGAAGATAATTTATATTAGGTTATTAGCCTCCAAGATAAGAAGTCGGCCATAAATAATAATATAAACTGAACAGATAGATACCCATAATGAGAAGTCGGCCCATGCAATTAGCCAGAATTAGTATAAATACAGAAGGCCAGTTCTCATTCTGGCAGACAGTTTCAGAATTGCAGAGCAACAACTTGTGTGCACTGCAGTGCCCAGTTTTGTGCGCAGGTTTGAGGAGAGCTATCGGTGCAGTTGCTGCAGCTAGCGGTTACATTTTGGCTTAGAATATCTCTTGGCTAGGGTTTGGACTATATGATCAACTCTTGTTGGTGCGTTATCCTTGGGAAAAGGTGTCCTACCCTGTGTTTGGCTATCTAGCCTAGGGTTTGCTTCCAGAGTGATTCTTTGTGAAGGTTAAGGTGCTCGGAGGGTGGCTTCGACCTATGGTTGGGTGACAATAGAGATATTGTCAATGGTAAAACGAGCACATCCATTATATTCTAACAGGTTATGGGCCCACACCTCCTTCATTCAATCTAACCGCTGGAAGGAAACATAGGCAGAAGGATATTAAGCTCGTTGAATAACTGCCGCTAGGGTTTCTAGCAGGAGTAGTCACCAAAGCACTGTCGCTAGGGTTACTAGTAGGTGCAATTGTAGAAACCCTAATCCTCTTGTCGAGGCACCTTAAGTGAATGGATTGACCTAATCTTCAGATAGATTAGTGCGCTCTAGCCTAGCGCATCTCTTGATACTCTCAGCAAGCAAAGACATGAAGTTTTGAGTTTGTGGTCAAATCTAGGGTTTGACCAAGTCAAAGCAGCCATGACTTATTCTATGAAGTCAGAGAACAAGCTAGATGGAGCCTCTAACTTCAGAGCATGGAAGACAGGGATTGAACTCATCCTTGCCAAGAATAAAGTGTTGGATATCATGAAAGGAAAGATCATGAAACCGGAGTTTGAAGAAGGAAAAGAGAAGGAACCGCAGAACGTTGCAGCTATGGAGAAGTTCAAAGACGGTGACATCAATGCTATGAGTATCATAGTGGAATCTATAAAAGACCACTTGATACCCTACATCTCTCATCTTGACTCATCGAAGAAGATGTACGATGCCCTAAAAAATCTCTTCTCGGTCAGAAACATTGGACAAGTAATGAGTCTGAAGAATGAGCTCCATGACGTGAAGATGAATGATGATGACATCATACCATCATACTTTGTGAGAAACTCTCAGTTAAGAGATCAACTACAAGCTATTGAAGAGGTCATCTCAGAGAAGGAGTTGGTAAATATAGTACTTAATGGTCTTCCCAAGACGTGGGATGCATTTGCCGCAAGCATGAACACAAGAAAGGAGAATCTGACATTTGAAGAACTTTGGACTTGTTGTGCTCAAGAAGAATCAAGGATCAGTGCAAAGGAGAAACACGAAGCATCAATTGCCGAAGAAAATGAACCTAAGCAGAATGAAAAAGACTTATTCTTCTAAAGATAACAATACTCTTCTTATTTCTTGTACATATCTTGTATATATATCTCTTGGAAGATAATGTGTTCCAAGAAGAACTATACCTAAGGAATAACAACAAGATAAGGATGGATATCATTAGATAATACACATGAAAGGATGAAATACGTCAAACAAATCATGTGAAAGCTATTGCAAGTTAATCCAAATCCATCATGAAGAGACTTAGAAGAAGCAAAGATAGAAAGAAGTCAGAGAAAGACTTATAACGTTTTGTAGAAGACTACAAGACATAAGCATGGACTCTGTTAGACAGAGAGAGCCAATTATATATTGTAGAAGACAATAAGGATGCAGACGGAAGTGTGGACTCTGTTAGACGGAGGGAGCCAATTATAAGCACTCATACATGAAGCAAGGATTAGGAGGGAGCTAATCCTATGATCCATTAAAGATGATGAAATATATATCCATGGTAGCAACCACGAAAGACAGTACATGTCCAGTTCAACCTCAGAAGAAGTCTTCTTCGAAGAGAAGCCTTAAAGTATCCCTGGTTGTCCATCCACATCCATGATCCTATGATGAAAGAAAGAAATGGAATCTTTAGGGCATGGAATCTATAAGAAACCCCATGGACCCAAGAGGTAAAGAAAAACATTAGGAAGAACATGAAGATTCCAAGAAAGAAAGAGAAGCCAGAACAACCAGTCATTGTATTAAGTATCACAAGATTACCAGCCTGACATGAACTCACTAAAAGCAATCAAGCAGAGGAACTGAAAATTGTAATGAAGAACAATGTATGAAAGACTTATGAATGAAAGCTTTGCAAGATCCATAACTAGAGGTTCTCCCAGATGTAGGGAGAAGACTATGATGATTACTCGTTTCGGTAAACCAAACATATCTTTACATGAGTCAATATCCATGAGTCGGAGTTCTACATCATATAAATGCAAAGAATGTTCATCAGAGCAATTGAGCAAAGAGCATATGAAGAGCAATCTCAAGACTTTGAGGCATACCAGAAAGAGACCCTTGTATGCAGATAGAAGAAGACAACTTGGTGGAGAACCTCCAGTGCACAACAAAAGCATGGTGAAGATTTTCTATAACAGAGATATTGTATCAAGATGATTACTTAGTAGATCAGATCTCATGATGACAGAAGAAGTGCCACATGAATATGTTCCAGTTTTCCAACAATGATATACTCTATCTATCAGAACTACATGAAGCCTTCAGAGAAAAACCAGTATTCCAGACCAAAGTACATTTGAAATCAAGCATTATATTATCTGTGATGAAGTCCAGAAAAGAGAAAGTGGTTCTCCAATACATATCTCCACAGATGAGCAGATAAGCAAACATTTTGGTAAAGATTCTATCCAAGATGAAAGAGTTTGCGTACTCAAGTTGGAGCTCGTGGAGACGACTTACTTATTAAAAAAGGAAGAGATGACTCCCAGGTCTGGAGGGAGCATTGATGTATTATTGATTGATGGACACTCATTTTTCAGTTCGAAGAATGGTCCAGGATGAGCAGATTCTTTCCTGTTCGGAAAGTGGATTGAGATTTCTAACGGACATCGATTTCCCATTGTGGTTAATATTGGAAATGGTTCAGATTGTTGATGTACCATAGACAATGACTTCCCATTGTGGTTAACATTGGGAGTGGTGTAGGGCAGTCTCTCTTCTTGAGGGTTACTCAAGAAGACTAGCCCGCCTCACTGAATAACGATTTCTCATTGTGGTTAACATGAGGAATGGTATGTTTTGGAGGTTGGTACATGACAGTCTTTTCCTCTTGTGGTTAACAGAGGAAATGGTCCGAACAGTCATTCCTTAGGGTTTATACATTCTCTCCAGAGTGCACTTTGATTAGTGTAGGAGGAATGGCCCAGGGTGGGGAATGGTCCAGGCTCAACAATCAGGGATAGGCATTCCTCAGGGTTTATACAGTCTCTCCAGGGTGCACTTTGATTAGTGTAGGAAGAATGGCCCAGGGTAGGGAATCGTGTAGGTTCATAAGACAGGACAATTATTCTTCCTTGCTTGAGAAGAATAGTCCAGATATCTCATTGTTCTACTCTGAGGGCATATATTCTTTCAGATCTCACAGATGTGAGTGAAAGATTGGCCCAGATGATTCAGTTTATATCATAACATTGTTTCTGTGTAGGTTGATATCAGATGATTGTTATGAAGATTATATGACAGTATATGTATACTATTGTGGTGGATGTGTTCCACTGTTCGTGACTATACATTGTTTATCAAGTACTTGTGTGTTAATTGGTGTGGTAGTGTACCACTCGATTGTAGTTATGTACTACTATGGATAGACACAGTTGTGTTCTATTTTTTTCCCCGATTGCCTTGAAGACTATCAACAGTATTGGAAATGATCATCCGTTAGATGGATAATCAAAGGACAAATATTTCCCAGATGAAAAATGGTTCAGAGCATTTACTCTTCTAGATTAGAATAATGGCTCTTGTAACACTCTGTGGAGTGAGCATCATGTCTGATTACTCAGAAAGAGTACAGTTTCGAGAGATTATGCAACTGATGACACTGATGATGATGATGGTGCTCGTGATCTAGTCTATACAACTATGTTGATGCTACTGGGTGAATGGTATGTTTTTGTGCTCAAGACCATTACCTGTAATACCTCCCTAGCTAGGAGGGAGTGTTTATATTATGGTAGCTGCGAGAGGTAATTACCTCCACGTGTAAGCCTGATGATGATATAATACTCTGGGAAGCAAGAAGAAACCCTAATGAGTTGGCTAATAACCCTAGAAGACTTGTTGGCTCAAGAAGATAATTTATATTAGGTTATTAGCCTCCAAGAGAAGTCGGCCATAAATAATAATATATACTGAACAGATAGATACCCATAATGAGAAGTCGGCCCAGGCAGTAAGCCAAAATTAGTATAAATACAGGAGGCCAGTTCTCATTCTGCCAGGCAGTCTCAGAATTGCAGAGCAGCAACTTGTGCACGCTGCAGTGCCCAGTTTTGTGCGCAGGTTTGAGAAAAGTTGCCTGTGCAGCTGCTGCAACTAGCAGTTACGTTTTGGCTTGGAATATCTCTTGGCTAGGGTTTGGACTATCTGATCAGCTCTTGTTGGTGCGCTATCCTTGGGGAAAGGTGCGCTACCCTTTGTTTATCTATCTAGCCTAGGGTTTGCTTTCGGAGTGATTCTCTGTCAAGGTTAAGGTGCTCGGAGGGTGGCTTCGGCCTATGGTTGGGTGACAATAGGGATATTGTCAATGGTAAAACGAGCACATCCATTATATTCTGACAGTGAGATCATTTAAAAAACTGTTGTAAACGTGCATGAATGCTAACAATCTGTTTGGCTGCATTAAATTTGAGAAAATGTAGGAAGAATGGTCCTGGATATGGCATGGATGTAAGCCCATAAAGGAGACCGAAGCATGTCGTTGTGCGAGTGAGCCTATATTAAACAATTTTGAAATTTATAATTTAAAATTCCTAACAATTTGTTTGGTTGCATTAAAGTTGAGAAAATTACAGGGAAAATGGTCTTGGACATGGCATGGATGTAAGCCAATAAAGAATACCGATGCTTGTTGTCGTGCAAGCCAAAGATAATGAGAGGAAAACTCATGCATGGAAATTTTATTTCCCTATGTAAAACATATTTAAGAAAATTTATAATTGAAGATTGTTATGATATGCTAACAATTTGTGTGGCTGAGTGGAAATTAAGAAAAAATTGCAGGTATAGTGGTCTTATATATGGAAAGGACGTTATCCATAAGGAAGGTTGATCTATATAGCTACAAGAGCTAAATATAATGAGTAGAAAAGTCATGTTTGGAAATTTTGTTTTCCTGTAGAAAACAAATTTGAAAATTATAATTGAAATTTTTATGATGATTTCTCGTATTTATTACATGCATATGAAGCAAATGAAATGATTGTCAGATGTTATGCATTGTTATTGGAAGTCTATATGCAAGTGGCATTTGTTTTCTCAAGAACACCTTGGCAAATGATGGATCACCCGAGGAACTGTATAACAATGAAAGGGATGCCGAAGCCTAGAGGGTGAGTACAACAAGAAGAAGTAAGTTGTCAGGCTTACATAAGAACCAAGTTGTTAGGCTTGGAGAGTGCACTCCCATGTGGGAGTTACATTGTCGAAGAACCAAATTGTCAGGCTTGCAGAAGAAGCAATTTGTCAGGCTTGCTGAAGAACCAATTTGTCAGGCCTCAAGAGTGAACTCTTGTGTGAGTTACATTGCAGCAACAAGGTTGTTGCTAGTTATTTTTACTGGTAGTTTTCCTAGTAGTGAGTTCCCTTGAGTTCCTAGTAGTGAGATTCCTAGTCACCTATGCCAAAAGACCTTGATAAAAAAATGGTGTAGCCTGAAGGACTGACGACGGTGAAGGGGGTACGTTATTTGGGTCAGCCTTGATAAAAGAATGGTACATACCAATGAACTGAGGACAGTGAAGGGGGTACATTCCTTGGGTTGGGAAGGTTGGTGGAAGAGAGCTGGTGGAAATTGAGATAGTTGCAGGAGAATGTCAGTGGTTTATATATATGTTTTGGGCATGGTTGCCTATGTATTTATGATTTTTGGGGGTCGGAGTGCCTATGTATTTGTGGTTTTGATGCCAAAGTGCCTATGTATTTATATTTAAGCTAGAATGCATGTGTGATATTAGGTCAGAGAGCATGTATGTTGATTAAAGGCTGGAGAGCCTAGCATTGTAATTGTATGAACACAATATGGTATAGTGCACTGAGGATAGTGCAAAAATAATGGGGGGGGGGAATGTAACATCCTCGCTTTTAATCCCACAAATTGTAACGTAATTGTATAAACGTGATTTAGGCTGGTGAGCCGATATGATTTGGGGCAAAGCGAGCGTATTGATTAATATGGTTGGGGGGCGAATTGTGTATTATGCACATTGAAATAATTAATAAAAATAACAATCGTTGGTTGCGATGCGAGAAAGATGAAAATGATGGGGGGCTATGCTTCCACAAGAGAGACAGATCCAAAGGGGAATTACTCATGGGTATTAATCCAACCCAATTTCCTGGATTATTATGATTATATATAACCTTCTAATTTGATATGGAGTGTATTGAAAGCCAATTATTTAACTCCTGTAAGAGGGTGGGTGTGAGGAGTCACATCCCATAGTTATTGGAGAGCATGAGCATGTGTATAATCAATTTCGGTAAGAGTGTAATTCAAGTCAAGCAAGAAAACAAAGAGAGGAAATTTGTATGGCCAAGGGGGTAGTTTTTGAATAGTCACATTTTTGGATAGAGAACAGTTTTTACATGCAGTTTTTGGGCAGCAAAGGAAGAACATAGGGTTGGGAATAGGACCAACCATGGCATACTTGAATGTAGCCATTGTTTGGCTATGTTTTATTATGAGAAAGAGGCTTGTCTGCTTGTAAAATGGGATGTAAGCCTGTAGTGCATTTTATTGTTGAGGAAATGACTCCAGAGCCTTGTGAGGGTTGTTGTGAAAACTCCTTGGGCAACTAAGAGTTCCTGAGGATCTCTAGCTAAGAATTCATGTCCAAACAAGTGCACTAGGGGCCTTGATAAATTAATGCTACAACCCGGGGGATTGTGAGCAGTGAAGTGGGTACATTCCTTGGGTAGTACGGGTTGTGGGAAAAGAGAGAGCTGGAGGATTGAAACTATTGTAGAAGTAGAACCCGGGTTAGGGGTTGTTGTGTGTGTGGAGAGTGGACGGTCAATGGATTGGATCTCCTTATGGACTCATTGCCTCATCTCGGGGGTGGTCTGTTGTTGATCGAAAATGAGCAACACTACCTATGGTTGGGAGGTTCATCCTTTGTATTCAACTAGTTGGTCAATTATTAATAGATAAGTGTTTTCTATTGTGTTTATTATGATTATTCCATCGTGTAAATGTGTTATTTGAATGTTGTGTAATTCTTGGGTGTTTACTAGATGCATCTATGATTTTATAAACATTGTAGGTGCATGGGTAAATCAACATGTTGTTGCAGTAGTTTTGATGGGCATGTTGCCCCTTGGTTTTTTGTTATGTGTATGGGGCATTTTTAGAATTGTATTTAGCAAGAAAATTTGCTTTCCGTAGTGACGAGACTCAACATGGATGTTGGGTATGTTACACTCATTCATTTCTTCATTGAATTACCTGGAGAAAAAAATTACCACCTGAAGGACTTCTTTGACTGGGCATCCCCTAGGTTCTTTTAAGAGGTTGCTAAAAAAACATGTCCAGCTTCAACTATGTTTTCAAAGGATTTTACTGGTTGACATTTATGGTCTGAGATTTCCCAGATGGAATTGTTTTCCGATAGGTTGTGTATCTATAGAAGAACTTGGTGTCATTATCTCCTTCTTTCAACCAAACTACCCTACTCTTAAGGCACCACTTGATTTTTCCATTAGCTAATAAGACCTGCCTTTTGGCCATTAACTCTTTTAGGGAAATATCTTCTTCTACTAATAATGAGCTTGTCAACTTTTGGACTAGGAGAAAGTCTATTTTGGATTCCACTTTGAAAAGGAGAGCTTGGGATCTCATAGTGTAATCCTTGGCCCATTCTATGGTAGCTTTTTTTAGCTATTACCAGGTTATTCGTGAATTGTTGCATGAAGGAGCTCCCTAAGTCCTCCTCCAAATGGGTCCATAGAGAAAGGATCAACTTTTTTACAGTCCTCCTCCTAGAGCCATGCATGATTAAATTTAAAATGGGATGGAGGCTTCAACCCTTTCTTTTCAACTTTCAACAAGCTCGATAAGTGATCCCAGATACCCCCAAAGGAAACCCAAGAAATTATCTACCATGGGCCTTCTAGTATAGCCTATGAAATTATAAATATGTCCAATCTTTTGGCAATGAAATCATCAAATTTTCTACCATTCCTCCAAGTAGGGGACAACTTGGGAGGCACCATATCCACCAAGTGAGCTTCTTCAATCATATCAGTGAAGAACCCTTCCAAAGGATACATTCGAGGGCAAGTCCCCCACACTTCTCTAATTGAGAATGTAAAGTTAATTTCACCCCCTAGAATTAGATCGGGAGATGAGAGGATCCCTAATGAGGGAATGCTTTCCCAGAAGGCTCTTTTATCTGAGTAAGGGCCATACAAGTTGACAACTCGAAAAGATGCATCAATAAGGAAGTCTTCTAGGTCCACCACTATTCCTGAAGAAACCGTGAAAGAAGAAAATACTTTGAGGCATGGGTTGGATCATGGACACTAAGATGAAGGGAACCTACCAACAGAACACACAACTCTATCGGGTTGTTAAAGGAGGACAAATTCATCACGAAGGAAAGTGGCTTAGTAGGAGTCAAATTTAGCAAAAGTTTCCCCATATCATGGGATAACTTGATGCATACCATTGTTTCCTAAGGGGGAAGGACTAATCTAGGTGGACATTGGTGGCCACCTACCTCTTCCATTGACTCAACACAACTCTTTATGTTGGCAAATTTTTATCTATAGTTTTTCAAGCCCCAAACTTTTGAGGTCGTTTTAAGGCATTAAACGAGTTTGTTTTGCCATTCATGGGTTTGGGGTGGCTATGGCTTCTATAAGCTTGCTAAAATTTATACTTCTCAATTGGATCTTTCTAATGAGCTATTGTGCACCCCGAATGGGTATTGTATGCAAAAGTTGTGCCCTCGGGAAGTTGACATATTAACTTGCCACCTCGGGGTCTGCAATCATTTTGGCGATTTGTCTCCAAGAGTTAGGGTTTTGTATATTTAGGTTTTTTTCCTATTAGGGCTTAATACTTTATTTTAAAAGGCCATTTTGTCCTCTTGTAATGTCTTCTTGCGAACGAGTGTAATTGACACCTCTCTCTTAAGAGATAAGCACCACCATTCTAGCTAGCTTGTATTGCTTTGCATTTTATAGTCTTTTCCTATTTCATTCATTAATAGAATTTGGGTTTCATTATATTATTGTACTCTCAAAAATATTTTTCTATGTGTGTTTCCATTCATATTCCTACCTTTCAATTCATTCTCTATACAATCCAACACTTGCCTTCGGTGTTGCCCATACATGTGTGTTGTGAATTCTTTATGAGTATTGAATGTTATTATTCCTTGCATTGCTTTGTATTGGCTAAGTGTCAATATTGGCTAAGTGTTAAGTATTTATAGGATGCCTTAAAGGCAACAATTGGATGTGTGCCTACTATTGGATGAACTTGGTTGAGTAGAACTGGGTTGCATTAACAATTGTAGCTTAAGGTGAAGTTATGGGCAGACCTTAAGTGAAGAGGCATAGTTTGGTTGTAGTAGGTGCAGGCTTACCAAGCCCCTACAATTGAGGCATTGCAATGTTGCATGACCTCGGGTGGTGAAACAAACTTGGGAGGAACCCAAGTTTGCAAAGAAAAATTCAGGAAAACTACAAATTCATTACACTAGGCTTAGCTCGATCATTGGATAACTAGAATCCACTACATCAGATGAATTTTGCTTATAACACACCCTTTTTTGGTGACTCCATTAGGGACTTGCAAATCTATCTTGCTTTGCATTTATCGCCATATTTTACAATAAGGATCGAACTTAGAATCCTTGGTTCGCACTCTTCGGGCCTTTTTTCATCTCATTGTTGTCTCTCGTCATTTTTCGACAAGAACATAGATAAGATAATGAGGTCTTCCTTCACTAGTTTTCTTTATATGGTGTTGCAATTGAGTTCCCCATTTCAATTAATTATTGGATTAAGTAGACATACCTATCATTGAAATCCCCTTGTAGTGTTTTTGTCATTACCAAATCTCCTCTTGATCTTGGTTGAAAGCATCATAAATTTCCATCGTATTGTTTTTCCATTTGTGAGAAGTTTTGGAACAACTTGTTGTTTGGTTCGGTTACTTAAGACATTGTTAGAGGGAAGTAGGATTTCAAGTTGACACTATTATTGTAGTCAAACTTGTCTTACTTGGTGCCCTCTCAAGCTAGTGGGGTGAAAATATCATAGGAAAAAGGAAACGATGTCTCTTGGGATTGCAAGAAAAAAAATCCACAAAAATACTTTGAGTAGCATATCATGCACAATTGGGAAATTAGATAATCACATTACACCTTTTGTACAAATAGAGTCACCCTCTTCCTCTTCTTTGATTCATAGTCTTATAGAAAAACAAGCTCTAGCAATCCCACTAGTACTCACAAATCCCTAGGTTATCTTGTACTAGTTGTAGCAAGCCTTTATTGTTACCCATGCTCCCAATTCAATGGCTTTCCCCTAACAACTCGAGACCCCTTTCACCTTAGCTCCACCATTACACAACATACCCATTGATGCACCAAAATGGGTTCCCAAGTTCAACGGAAATTGTTCGTTGAACATAGAGGGACATATCCAAAGCTTCTATGATGCTTTGGCACTCATGGCTATCACTATACTCGATGATGTCATGAGGTTGTTCATGAAGACCTTTGAAAGGGAAGCAACAAGATGGTATCACCTTCTTCCTCACAATAGTGTTCTAGATTGAATACTATGCTTTAGGATTTTAAGAAACGTTTCTAAGGGGCTAATGATGTGGATGCCCTATGTTGAGGAAAAGGTATGGAAAACCTTACTCAAGAATTTTTAGATCTTGTCGGGCTAAGACAAGATAGTTGGGAATGTCACCCGGGGTTTATAGCCTCTTAACAATCACTTAATCCACAAGTATTAATTACAAAGGACTAAGGCTATTTTTTATGTGTTGTATATATCAATGCAAAAGAAGTAAACTTTAAACAAAGTTACATAAAAGTGTACAAATATTATACAAATGTATATATGGAGATCAAAGCAAAAGAATGAACCAGATCATTAAAACACGTGTGTGAGACTGAAACAATAATTTGATTTTTCATTTATTTCATTCTGAGATACAAAACTGAGTTCTCTCTACAAACCCCTGCGAGGGTAGGGACCGAAATGAAATTTAGAAGCCTTCGATGGACACCATACAAAAAGACTCTGACAATCAAGAAGAAAATCAAAGCTAAATATCTGGATCAGCTTGCAATAAATTGTTGTCAATTGACTCTGCAAGATATTCTTTGTCAACCATGAAATTTAATTCATGCACAAACAAAAATACACAGAATGTCAAAGATAAACCATACACCTTTAGAACAAGATGTTGAAATGTGTGATTCCGTTTTTGAATTCTGTTGCCTTCAATAAGACCCTGATGTCATCAAGAGGATTAGGTTTTCTAGTAAACTCAGAATGAATGAAAGTTGAAAGTATCTCACTAATGTAGAGTAAACCTTATGGTTGTAATTCTCCTTCAATTCTTCCTCCTTGTCTCCTCATTTGATTGAGCTTTTATTCTCTCTCAATAAGTTATGGTAGTTGAACTACCTTTCTTTAGTTAAGTCAAACTAACTTAACTAATTAGTTTGAGACAAATAAATAATAGTAATATATAAATAAGGGTCTTAAATAATAACTAAATAGGTGGGACTCCTAGTGACTCCCAATTATTTCCTTTCATAGTTATCTGATATACAAAATATCCAAATCATTTAATTCAAAAATATCTCCTTGTAACTCTCGCTTCATATATATATGCTTAAATAATAAATATTAGCAGAATTTAATATAATCATATCCCCAAAAATAACATCATATCCAGGTTGTCTAATAAAAAAAACAAAAATGGATGTTGTTGTCCAAAACAATGCCAAATATATGCTTGTTGTTCAAAACTTTATCAAAATAAAAATATTATCTTCAGCTATAAAACAACCTCAATCGTTAAAATCCATATTTACTATGTGAGGCATTAGGCCTCTTCTCGCTGTTGTGCCCTTTTTACTTTTTTGTAGCAGCCTTTGACTGGTTAGAGCCTTGAGGCTAAATTGCACTGATGACATGAAAACAATCATCCTTAAGATGAAGGTGAGAGGAAACTGACTTGGTAGAATCTTTGGATGAGTTGGAGTGAGTGGCTATTCCCTTTCCTTTATCTTGAACAGGCTCGGGGACATCTGTTTTTAATCTTTTACTGGCATGTGATGACTGCATGCGTGAAACAATAGGATCAACTTGGGAAACTTGATTTTTTGGTGGTGGAGGGGGTAATGACAATGTTGTAGTGGGCCAACCATGGTGGTGAACAACAAATTGTTGTACAATCTCTTGCCAACCATAGTTGGCAGGAGGTTCTGGTCGCATGGACACATGGGGAGGGACTCAGACACTGGAAATGTTTTTATGTGCTTGGAAAGGAGGTCTTTCTGGTCGGGGCTGGAAGATTACTTGACCTACTAAGTTAAAGAAACCATCTTGGAAAAGGTGGTTCAATTCTTGGGGTTCAACATCAAGATGTATAGATAATCGAGGTCTTATATGACCTCTCTACCAATTTCCCCTGCCTCTGTTACCTCTACCATTACTGCCCCTGCTAAAAGAGCTCATCCTGTAGCAATATTCAATGAATCATGAAAAGTTCTTAATAATCCATACATGAAACTCCACTTAAATAAAATCAAGAGTTGTCTCTATTATTTACCACAAAACCCATGCAATTCATCCATAAATATTCCATTAATCAATTGCCATATGAATAGGGAATGATAGGGTCATTGGGAATATGAGGGGTTCGTTGTGTGCGTAAAATGGTAGCATGGAGGGGGAAAGATACATTGATATTGTTCAAACAATCATAAAAACAATCAAACTGTGTATATAACCAGCTCTCAAAACACCAATCATCAATTAACCTCCATCTCCATTTCTTTTATTTTCATATAGACTTTCCCTTAAAAATGAGTAATAATAGAACAGGGAGTGTAAAAAAGTGTAAATGGGATAATGAGGGGAGTGTAATGTGCATAAGATGGTATAATGGAAGGGACTCCAATGGTTACTATTCGTCATTATCCACACAAAATAATTCCATCATCATAACAACGAAATTTCCAAACCCTTTCCTGTTTCAAAATCAAAATTCAATACTATGTTTCAAAATTCCAGAACTGGTGCTTCACTTCAAGACTGTTCATTGTGACTTTTGTAATTACATTTACATAATTCATTTAGTAAAGACTGTCCAAGAAACCATTCAACAAACATAACACAACTTGCACACAATAGGGTCAAGGAAACACAATATTCCAACAACCAAAACTAACAGTCGAAGTGTGGACAGACTGGGTCCAAAACATTGCCATCGGTATTCTTTAACCACTACAGATTTTCTCGAAATCAACCAAAAAGGAACCCCCGTGGATAAAACAAAATTAAAATGAGATTTCAAATAACAAAACTTCCAAAATTCTTGTTTGCAGAGCTCATTCAACATATATATAATTTGTCAACAAAGGTATTTTGTCCATCCATAGAAATCGACCACCTTAAGCACGCTAACACAACACGACTATATCTCTTAAACAATGTCTTATAATGTTGTCATCGCTTCAATATTGTCACATAACAGACTGTGTTTTATAAATAAGTGAGCTTGGCATTAACTCTTACGTAAAAAATTGACAAAAACCTCATGACAAAAGAGATGCGAACATCGCCTCTAACAAATGTTGGGTTAGCCATCCTTACATAGTTATTCAAATGTAGGGTTTAAGATACCATTCATCAACAACAATGAGGTATGGGAGAGAAATCGTGCAAACACTTTGAGGGTTTAATCAAAAGTATGCTTCAACAATCTTTTACCACCTTGAATTTCCACAGACCTCTTCACAGGCCCTTTATAGAGGCTGCGAGCAAAATATCCATGATAGCCATATAAATAATTGACAGGCAAAGTCTAAATATAATCCAAAGGCCACAAGAAATGACATTGTTTTGTAATAGAGATGCAAGAAACAACAAAAATCCAGAGACGACGCAGACCCGAAACACTTTCCCACAAGTTTTTCCCATAGGTATAGCAACATAACAACCATTGTTACATCAACAGTGAGAAACACTCACACATCATTCATCTGTGAATTCGCTTGCATATAAACACCACATAGACCAACTTCATCAAAATCCAATACACAGTAAAAAAAACAAACCATATGCCATAACCTTGGAAAAACACAAACAATAAGCAAATGCAAGAGCCAACTTTTGATTTAATTAATAAGCAAAGTAAGAATTCATGGATGGATAGGAAGAACCCTCATACCTGGGTGCACAATTTGCCAAGGAAAATCGACAAAGTCCAAACACTTCTTCCATGACCGAGCAAAACAGAGGCAACAACAACCAACAAAAATGACCAAATGAAAAATAGCAAGGGTGGCGACCATCGAGGTAGGTTAGAGTGACATGCATTTACTGCACATCGTATCCACACTTACTCCTTCAACCATAGCCAATACGAGCGGGCTAGCCATACAATGCATAATCCACTATTTCCATAACAAATCAATGCAAGCGGGATACGCCACCCTTTTCCTATACTTTCAAACTTTAACATATGCGCCAACTCCAATTTAATATATGTCAACACCTGCTAGGGAGACCATGTCCCAACTCTTAAGCTTTAAACTTTAAACAATGGCGCATAACCCTTTTAACAAGGGATCCACAATACCATCATCATCCATTACTTCAAGCCTGGAGTTTAGATTTCCTTTTAAATTGAGTGCAGAAAATAAAACTTATGATGACTATCAAAACAACATCATTTCTCTTTTAATCACATTGCCCATAAAATTTGTCGTTTGACCATTTGTTTTAAAGAGTAACTTAAAGGCAATAAACTGTAGAATTCATCTCGCAACCAAGTCATAAGCACATAAGCAAATGTGTCATCCTTCTTTCATATCCACACACAGGGTCCCACCTATTAGTGTATTATTATTTATAAATAAATAATAAGGCATTGCAACCACTTTGCATGCAGGTACCTACGTTGCACTTTTTGGCATTAACAAACTGGCGACTCCACAGGGTATTATGTTTCCAACAGATTAAGAACTCATAACGTTCGGTTTCACAGATAAGTAGAAATGGATAAAATGAATTAATGATAAGAATAGTTATGCAACATGGGGAAACATATGGTTTAAGGGGAAATAACAAGATGAGACTTTGGGAATAACTTATGGAAAGTGATATGTATGAGGGGGTTTGGTCTTGTATGCATAACATTCGATCAATATATAGCACATAGTGTTCTTCGGTTTTAAGGAGAAATTTTCTGATATGCTCTTTTGAATCTCAGGATGGAGGGAAGAAAGGGATAACAAAAAATAGGGAATAAGACCAAATCATCTATCCTACAACAATACTGAAAGAAAAAAAAACAATTTCAGCAATGTCTAAAAGGAGGACATCGTGACAACTGTGTAATTTTTATTTCTTATTGGTCATCAATACTTACAGAATGACATTATTATGGAAAAACTGATCGAGACTTTACTCTTGACAAAAGATCATGCAATAAAAAGGAACAGAAAAATAAAAATAAAAAAAGCGAAAGACAAAACTAAATAAACTGAAAACCCAATTTATTATTTATGTAAAAAGGAAGGGAAAAACATTATTGGAGTTAGGTAGGATGACATTTTGCATAGAGAAATACATCATCTATTTTAGATGGATGATTCATGCATTGAAATACGATGCATAAAGAGTGTGGATCAGCCTTCCAACCAACAAACACATGTGGTAATGGGCCTATCATGATCTAGAAAAAGTGATCACCATCTTGCAGGACCTACCAACCAACAAGATGTGATTTAGGCTTTACATTAGAAGCATGATGGTTAGAAGTTTCGATGTTAAGGATGGATTTAATGGGCTCTTTAAGCATCACAAGGTCATCATTTACAATCCCCTCATCAAGAAAAGAACTACCATGCACCGAGGGGGAGAATAAAGGATGTATAGGAATGCCTTTGAATTTATTGTCATCAAAAGAAAGCATGCATGCAAGGGAGATATGTATATCGTCATTGGATTTCTCAACCTCTTTGAATTGAAACAACCATCTAGGCATCATGCGCCAACTCAGGTTTCATTGTACACATAAACTAATTTTCTATCCACACACACAACTTCCACCTCCTGGTGGACACAAGCTACCATCCTACACACCCGACCACTCAATCTTCTTCTTGACAACTCATAACCAAAATTACCTAGTTAATTTAACGGGCAAGACTAACCACATGGGTCATATCCATGCACAACTACAAATACAGGCTATAAGCACCATACTTACATGTACAAGCAACATTAAACATAATAACAACAAATACTTATACACATAGACGTATAAGAATTAACCCATGTCAAACATGGATTATGAACACTTATCTTTTATGAAAGTCACCAACTACGACCTTGACTCAGATGTTCCTCCTAGCCATAAATGTTGTTGCTCATAATATTTTAGTAATATGTCACCCCCAAGATGGGGCTCAACTCCACTAGGGAAAAAGACTTCTAGTGACACACTAAGGTCTGACTCTTAGAGAAATTGCTCAGTACTAGGTACCCATTGGTGCAATTAACCCATAGTCCCTCATTCCCCACACACCTGTCACACCCAAGGAAGTGTGTCCCTTCTCTGCTCACTAGTCCTTTGAATACCCCACTTCCCTTCCCAAGGTTACCAACAACAGGTCGGACAGGAAGTCTTCGATTCATGTGACTAATGCTCAATGCACTAGGGAACAACTCTCGGCACTACTCTCACTTGGAGAGTATGCTCACGGGTTTGAAAACCACTTCACAACAACTAGCCTCTCACCTAGAGAGTTTGTTCATGGTCTATCAACCCGTCTCCTTGACAATAAACTTATATTATAGCCCACAATTCCTTACAAGCTTCTCTGAGAAAATAAGGTAACAATCAAATTTTCCATACAATATTTTGACCCCCTTTCACTCGTGAGAGCTTGCCACATGAATAATAATACCATCCTTTCCAAAATACACTAAGGATATAAATATATATTGCATGCCTTCCACTTGACACTTGTCACCTTCAGAAGTAGCTTTAACCCACTTGGTGACACGTTCCCTACACTCATGAACTTAGGATAAACACATATCCACATTACACTTTTCCAGGATATTATTAAAATATTCCCCAAGACTTACGACTCACCCCCTTTTCCCTTTTCCAGTGGAGTAAGCCCCCCATCTCTTTTCGTCTAAGTCAGTTTGTGTGCAGCGATGTAATTTTATATTAATAATCATGATTATATTTACATGGATAGAGGCACTGGTCACACATGATCTATGACCTCAATACATAAACAATCATACATATAACTCAACTATGTTCACTTCCAAGTCATTACCGCACACTTACCGAAGTGCACGCAACATAGTGCAATGTGCGCACTTACCCAAGTGTGTTCAACACAATGCAATGTGCACACTTACCCTAGTGCGCGCAACACATAGACTATGTGCACCTTGTCTTTGATAACACTTCTCCGCGCACTACTTAGATGCGTGCAACACTAAATCCAGGTGTCAACGATTCACCAACCTAAATGTTCATACATCTATATTTGGCACCAATCGTCTCACTAGCCTATGTACAATTACAAAGGGTTCCGGATTAGGGACATTACAATCCCCTCCCCCTTATTTATGCAATGTCCTGAGTGCATCATATACACATGTACATACAAAATTTCAATAATCTTCAAATAGATGAGGATACTATGTTCGCATAACATCCTTGCATTCCCAGGTTGCATCCTCAGGACCATACTAGGTCCATTGGACCTTTACCAACTCCATGGCTTGATTCCAGAGCTACTCGATTTTCTGATCCAATCTGCAAACCGGTCGCACTTGGAATCCACCTTCTGGATCCACCTGAATCACATTCCAATCAATGACATGATTAACATCAAGTACATACTTCTTAAGCAATGACACATGGAAAACATTATGAATGTATAAGGACGCAGGCAATGCAAGCATATAAGCTACAGGACTAATCCTTTCAAGGATTTCAAATGGCCCAGAATAACGCGCTGCTAATTTAGAACACTTTCCCAACTCCAGGGAACTATGCTTGGCCTTCACTTTCAGAAACACATGATCACCCACTCCAAATTCTTTGTTGGTTCTGCTTTTATCTGTGCAACTTTTCTGCCTATCTTGGGCAACCTTTAAATTCTGCCTTATCTTTACCATCTACTCCTCCATTTCCTAGAGCAAATTTGGCCCAACTACTGCGTGGTCTGCTGGGTTGTCCAAACTCACTGGCGTGTTTCACTTTCTACCAAAAAGTGCCTCAAATGGGTTCTTCTTTAAAGATGCTTGATACCCATGGTTGTAAGCAAACTCTACCAAATGCAAGTAGTCCTCCCACTTCAATGGCTTATCCATCACATACATCCTCAACATGTCTTCAATCACCCAGTTTGCCCTCTCGGTCTGACCATCTTACTCAGGGTGATATGCTATGTTGAAATTCATACTTGTTCCAAAACCCTTGAATAGCCTTTTCCAAAAGTTCGAGGTGAACTTGGAATCTCTACCAGACACAATTGTCTTAGGAAAACCATGCAAATTAGCAACTTTGTGTGTGTATCTCAACAATGTCAACTGCCTTGTGCGCTGACTTCATTGGAATAAAATGGGCCTCTTTAGTAAGCTTGTCCACTACCACCGTAATAGAATCATGTTGCTCAGTAGTCCTAGGAAACTTAGTTATAAATTCCATGGTCACAACTTCCCACTTCCACTCAGGAATGGGAAAAGGTTGTATCAAACCAACTGGATGTTTGTGCTCAACCTTGACCTTGTGACATTCAAGACATTTCGCAACAAAATCCATAGCTTCCTTTTTCATACCTGGCCAAAAGTATTGCTTCTTGACGGTGATAATTGTCTTTTGGTAACCTGGATGTCCAACATAAGGAACCTTATGTATCTTTGACAATATCAATCTTTTCAACTCTTGATCATTCGACATATAGACTCTGCGTCTATACATGAGGATCCCATTCTCTCTTAACTCATAACCTTCAAACTTTGGTTGTGACATACCTTACTGTAAAGTCACACTTATATCTATATAGCACATATATGATTTGGTAACTTCCAAAATTATGTCGCGCAAATTTGTCTAGTACATGCCAATGGCTATAGCATGCATCTCATGCATCCTCCTGCTAAGCGCGTCAACCACCTTGTTCTCTTTTAATCTGATATGCTTTATGTCGAAGTCATACTCATTGATGAACTCTACCACATGCTTTGTTTGACATTCAAACTTGGTTTTCCAAACAAATATTTCAGATCGCAATGGTATGTTCTCTACTCAAATCTCTTACCCATGAGATAATGCCACCACATCTTCAAAGCATGCAATATGGCTGCCAATTCCAAGTCATGTGTAGCATAGAGTCTTACATGCTCTTTCAACTTCCTCGGCTCGTAGCATACCACATGTCCATTTTGACTCTGGACTCCACCTAGTCCTTCCTTGCATTCATCTGTGCATACCACAAAGTTTGCCTCAGGATCAACAATTCTCGAAATCGGCGTAGATCACGCACCTTTCTTCTGCAAAGATGTGATTGGATGTGCAATCTATGAGAATCCTTCAATAAACCTTTTGTAGCACTCTTCCAGACCCACAAAGGACCTCAATTCTGTGACATTTCTTGGAGTTGGCCATTCCTCGATGGATTTTATCTTCGTTGGGTCCACAACTATTCCTTCTTCTGAAATAATATGACCCAAATAATGAATATGTCGCTGACCAAATGAACACTTGCTCAACTTTGAATAAAATTGATGCTCCCTCAATACATGTAACACCATCCTTAAGTGTTGCTCATTCTCTTCCTCATACTTTAAGTAAATAAGAATGTCATCCAAAAATACAGTGACAAACTTATCTAAATACTTTATGGAGACTCCATTCATTAAGCACATGAAAACAGTTGGTGCATTCGACAACCCAAATGGCACCACTATGAACTCGTAGTGAACATACCTTGTTTTGAAGGCAGTCTTATTGATGTCTTCCTCTTTTATTCTCAATTGGTGATATCCATATCTGAGATCTATCTTGGACAATACCCTTGTGCCCCTTAGCTGATCAAACAGGTCATCTATCCTTGGCAAATGATACTTGTTCTTCATTGTTACCTTGTTCAATTATCTGAAGTCAACACAAAGTCTCAGTGTACCATCCTTCTTCTTCATGAACAAAACTAACACACCCCAAGGCAAGAACCTTGGTCTCATATACCCCTTCTTCAAAATCTCTTCAAGCTTCATCTGCAACTGTTTCAGTTCTGGCGTACTCATCCTGTAAGGAGTCTTGGATACAAGTGTTGCTCCTGGCATCAGATTAATAAAGAAGTCACTATCTCTTTTCAAAGGCAATCCTGGTATCTCTTTAAAGACATCTTCAAACTCCTCTAGTACTGTGCAGTCTTCCACACTTGGAACTTTATCCTTAGGTTCCTCTTTCATGTTCGTTGTGAATACTTGACACCCTTTCCTATAATTTTTCTTCAATTGCAATGCTGAAATTTCTCTGATGGTCACAACTCTTGGAATTCCTCGAACTGTTCTCAGGTTTCCTTGCTCATCCAGGCAAGCAAATGACTTATTGTAACAATCCAAGACAAAATGATGCTCACCCAACCAATCCATACCAATGAGGTAATCATACAATCCCAAAGGTGTAATATTCAAATCAAAATTTGTGCGCAGTCCATTCATATCCAATGGACATGTCGTAATCATCTCATTGTTTTTCCTGTTTGCTCCTCTAGCTAACTAAACCAACCATGGTTTTCCAAGCTTGCTTCTCAACAGATGGAATCTTTCTGCCATCTTAGGATCTAGATAACCATGACTACCTCCCGAGTCTATTAAAATAATAATGGGTTGGTCATTAATCTTACCTTCCACCTCGATCATGTGCGACTGAAACTCAACCTGCTTGTTATCCAGCGCGACATAAATCCTTAGCATATTTCTACCCATGTCCTCCACTATCGCAACTCATTATACAATGTGCACAATCCTCTCTTTATCACCTCTTTGAGGGAAATCTCCACGCATATGATTTTCGCCACAACCCCAACACTACATATGATGTTTCCATGACTTTTGTCCCACTGTCTCTGACATTCTAGGCTCTTGAAGAGTCATCTCTCCTTGCGCAGTATTTCTGAAAACTGGTGGCTTAACTCCCTTCTTCCTTTGTTCCACCTTACTTTTCATCTTGTCTTCCCAAGCTTTTTGAAAAGTTGGTCTTCCCCTTTGCTTCTCATAAATAGATGTAGCGTGCCTTATGGTTACTTCCAACGTCTCAGGGTCATCATATTGTATCTTATCACTAATAAATGAAGGAAACCCATTCAAATATCTCTGAATCTTCACCTGTTCATCCTTAATAAAAGGCACATAATTCAATAGTTCTAAAAATATTCTTTTGTACTCATCAATCGTCATACTCCCAAGCTTGAGTTCGAATAAATCCTTCATTTTCCTGTCATAGTAATGCTTGGTTAAGTATTTCTTTTGGAAATACCTCTTGAACTCTCTCAAAGTCAATTTCTTCTCATCAATGTGTTTCACTTGCACATACCTATCCTACCACATTGATGTCTTTCCCTTTAACTGATAGATAACAATTCTCCCTTCTGTCTGCGCAAAATGGTTATGCAACTGGAAGTACTTTCTCATACCCAACAACTATGTCTCTGCATCCTCATCCTTTTTATGCTCCCCGTCAAAGGTAGGAGGCTTGATCTTATTTATTTCTCCCTGTAACTCGTCCACTCGAGTCCTTCTCTTATGCTTTCTGACAGGAGATGGACTCGAACTACCGCGTGCTTTCCTAAAAGAATGCTTACTAGCACTTCTTTCTTCTCTTCTTTTCTCATCACGAGACCTGTGATTTCTTGATCTAATCATCTCTGTCTCCTTATGCATCTTCTTTTCTATTATTTCCAGGCTTTGCATCAATTTGACATTTAAGTCATCTTGTTGCGCATTGGCTCTCATAAGCCTTTCATTATCATCCTTATAAATCTAAATATATTTCTACAATACTTTTACAGTTTCTATCAAGTTCATGAGCTCCCCTTGGATTCTATACCATCGGCACCCAAACCGACATAGAGATCCCCAAATTCATCATCATGACTATAAGTCCTCTACGCATATTCCATGCTTTCAAGCTTCTGCATTGACTCTGTCTTGCTCTATTCGTTGAAAATTTTGCAAATTGTGCCGACAACAATTTTTTTTAGGTGATTTCATGCAACAAATACATGAAAACTTCGCACCATTTTTGTCAAAATCCTTTCTCTCAGATTTTCTGGATGATATTAACATGCCACACTCAAGTGCACACACCCACACATCATTGTACTTGTGCGCATAAAAACTCTATACCGCATACCAATGGTTTTCCACGCGAACCAACTCTGCCCTATGCGTACCAATTCTTAGCGCACACATTTGTTCATGTTAATATGTGGCCCATACAAGTCCAGTGTTGAACCAATAACTCTTATACCAATTTGTAACATCCCCAACCACCCAGGTTGGCCATGCTACTCCATAAAACACCATGACAAAGCTCTAATACCAAACTGTAACATACCCAATCTCCCACTGAGTCATGTTACCACCTTACATATGCACTAAATCAACCAAACTATAACATCCCCAACATGCTACCAGGCCATGCTACTTTAAAAGTACACTGCACATAATCTATTTTAAACACAATCCGCGCAATGTCTCTTGAAGTAACACACTCAACCCAACTTGAGTCGCACCACACAACTTATAACAACATTCTCTTTTCAATACAAACTTAAGTAGTGGATATAACTCAAAATTGTGCACACCAATTGAGTGTACTAGCATTCAGATCACACAACACAACCACGCGCACAACCATCTAGGCGTCATGTGCCAACCCAGGTTTCAGTGTGCATGGAATCTAATTCTTTGTCCACACACACAACTCTCGCATCATGGTGGACACAGTCTACCATCCTATGCACCCGACCACTCAATCTTCTTCTTGACGAATCATAACCAAAATTACCCAGTTAATTTAACATGCAAGACTAACCACATTGGTAATATCCATGCACAACTACAAATACAGGCTATAAGCACCATAATTACATGTACAAGCAACATTAAATAGAATAACAACAACTACCTATACGCATCGACATATAAGAATTAACCCATGTCAAACATAGACAAACAAGCACACAGTAAACAAGACAAGTCCATTAAGAACACTTATCTTTTATGAAAGTCACCAACTGCGGCATTGAATCAGTTAGTCCTCCCAACCATAGATGTTGTTGCTCATAAACTTTCAACAATAGGTCACCCCCGAGATGGGGCTCAACTCCACCAGTGCAAAAGACTTCTAGTGACACGCTAAGGTTTGACTCTCAACGAAATTTCTCAGTACTGGGTGCCCGTTGCTGCAACTAGCCCAAAATCTCTCCTTCCCCACGCACTTGTCACAATCGAGGAAGTGTGTCCCTTCTCTGCTCACTAGTAATTTGACTTCCCCACTTCCCTTCTCAGGGTTACCAACAAAAAACTAGATAGGAAGTCTCTGAGCCCTGTGACTACTGCTCAATGCACCCGGGAATAACTCTCAACAATACTCTCACATGGAGAGTACGATCACAGGTCTGACAATCACTTTACAACAATTGATCTCTCACCCATAGAGACTACTCACGGTTTGTCAACCCGTCTCCTCGACAATAAACTCATATTATAGCCCACAACTCCCTACAAACTTCTCTGAGTAGATAAGGTAATCATCAAATTTTCCACATTGTTCGACCACCTTAAGCTCACTAGAGCTTGCCACATGAATAATAATACCATCCTCTCCAAAATACACTAAGGCCAACAATATATATTGCATGCCTTCCACTTGACACTTGTCACCTTCAGAAGTAGCTTTAAGCCACTTGGTGATGTGTTCCCTACCCTTGGGAACTTAGGATAAAAACATATCCACATTACACTTTTCCAGGATATTATTAAAATATTCCTCGAGACTTACGACTCACCCCCTTTTACCTTTTCCAGTGGAGTAGGCCCCCCATGTCTTTTCGTTTGAGTCAGACTATGCGCAACAATGTAATTTTATATTAATAATCATGATTATATTTACATGGATAGGCGCACTGGCCTATTTGCGTCCAGGCTTATCAACCTCGTAATCAAACAGACTCTTCGGCCTCAATACATAAATAGTCATACATATAACTCAACTCTGTGCACTTCCAAGTCATTACCGCACACTTACCCAAGTGTGCGCAACACAGTGCAATGTGCACACTTACCTAGGTGTGTGCAACACATAGACTGTGCACACCCTATCTTTGATAACACTTCTCTACACACTACTCAGATGCACGCAACACCAAAACTAGGCGTCAACGATTCACCTTCCTAAATGTTCATACATCTATACTTGGTACCAATCGACTCACCAGCCTATGTACAATTACAAAGGGTTCCGGATCAGGGACATTGCAAAAATTGATCCCAAAGACAACAAAAATAAATCTGCTATGAGTGGTAGATCTCCTTCTCCCTTGAGGAACATATCTTTGTGGGTTCTAAGCAAGGTAAGATTGTCTAATGATCCACCTCCTCCACATTTCCCAATATTAGGACCTCATAATGTAGTGGGACATTTAGTGAAGGTTCAAACCCACATGACATTATTGGATGCCCTTAGGACACCTACTCAGTTTGATAATTTGTCTTGCAACTTAAAATGTCCTCTTCCCCCATGATTAGAATCGAGAGTCCCTCCTTCCAAAAATAAGTCTCCTCTTCATTAAAGGAGGCATATGATGTCATTGACTTGGACCCTAGAGTTCCCCCCTTTTATGTTTTAGTCTGGATTTTTGCCTTTGTGTTCCATAACTATGTTATAGACATGGGTGCATGGCACAATGTCATGCCTCTTTGAGTTGTAGGTGATTGGGTCACGAATGCACCGATCGTTGTAAGGAACTATAGGATTTATATTCAATGATGATAAAAACTATGGGCACATCAAGGAATTGTAAATTTAATTGAACTAGGGCCCCAAAGTAAGCGCGTTGATCCATGTGATCTTAGTAGACACATCCAAAGCTTATGTAATGCTTTTGGGAATAATATGGTTCACCAAGGTCAAACAAGGTTCTCACTTCATGAAGGGAACCCATTTTAATTTCCCTCGTAAAGGTGTGGAAGTAACCATTAGCAGAGAACCTAAGTACTGAGAGCAAGTTGTCCTTGCTTCTTACAACACTAGACATGTGACTTCTAAGACGCAGGAATGGGTACCTATATTGTTTTGTTTAAAGAATATATTTAGATCCCCTTCCTAAGCAAGAGGAAATCATCTAGAGCATGGAATTTGATAGTGCCAAGTCCAAGTAGGGATCTGGTGTCAAAATATTTCTTTATGATCCCAAGGGGAAGACTGTCCCTTTCTATTTTTAGTTGGAGTTATTCAACACAAATAACGTGGTTGAATATGAAACATTAGTTTAAGGCCTCCTGGCTTTAGACTTAATAGTTCACCATTTGTTGGTTAATGGGGATTCGAAATTAGGCATGAACTATGTTAGGGGAAAGTATGCAATCCATAACCCACCTTAAGCAATACTACCATAAGGCCAAGGAACTTATCGAGAAGTTTTGGTCTTTCAACATTTAAGCAATACCTAGAGCCATAAACCACGTAGATGGCACTTTAGACTTGGTTGATTCACGTCTTACATAAAATTTTGTTAGGTCCATATATGATATAAAAGTACAGATCTTACATAGGACTATGCTACCTGATAATGTGGATTGTTGGGAAGCCTTCGATTCCGATGAACAAATATGTAGCTTCCTCCAAAATAAAGGGGAATTCTACATATAAATCATGAAGTGGAAGAGGAAACCGAGGGTATCATCCAATTGAAAACCAAGAAAAAACCCCCAAGGGATTGTCACCATTGAAGTCCATATTTGATTCAAAGGGTGCTTCCACTTCCACACTTAATAACAACAATGAATCAATTAGGCAGGTGCAAGAAGCCACCCTCGTAAATCTAGGAACTAAAAAAGATCCAAAGTGGGTTTATATAGGGAAACAATGTTCGGTGAACGAGATTACTAAGTTCAACGAACTCTTCTTGAAGTTCAAGGATGTTTTTGTGTGGTCTTATGAAGACCTCAAAGTCTTTGATATGGAATAGATTGTACATGTAATACCTAGAATCCTTGATTCAAAGCCTTTTCAACATAAAAAAAATAAAGAATGATCCCAATCCTTTAGAGCATAATAATATGGTCGAATTAGATAAGATGGAAGTTGCAGAAATAATTTATCATGTTCACTACTCTTAGTGGCCATCCAACTTCATTCTAGTAGGAAAGAAAACTAGGGACATTTGGTTATGTGTTGATTTCTAACAATTAAATAAAGTGCCTTTGAGAGACAACTATCATGTCTCACCCATGGAGAAGATCCTCCAACAAGTCTTCAAAGCCCAAATGTTTTTGCTATTAGATGGTTTCTCAAGTACTTATAATTAGATAGCCCTCAAATTCACTAATAGACACAAAACTACTTTCACTACTCTTTGAGGCATGTGAGCTTACCACGAGATACCTTTCGATTTGATTAATGTTGGAAGTACTTTTTAGAGTGGCATGGTGATCACTTTCATAGGTTTGATGGGAAAAATCATTGTAGTCTATTTCGATGGCCTCACATTCTTTTCCAAACAACGAGACAACCAATTCAACCACCTTAGACTGGTCTTTCTCAGGTGTCACAAGTTTAGTATATCACTAAATTATAAGAAGACTATCTTTGGTGTTACTAAAGGAAAGATTTTGGGTCACATTGTGTCTCAAGAGGGTGTTAAAGCTTATGTTAAGTACCTGAATAGATATGGAGATAAATCTCAAAATAAACCCACAATATCAACAAGAATAATTCAAACCATTAACCAAATACTGAACACAAGAACTAGAGAAAACCCTTAAGGTATGGTAACACCATATATTATTCCTTATGGAAGGAATGCACTCCTCAAGCAATACTTGCTTTTAAAATGACAATATTCTTCATTATTCCCCATTACATTGCTTACACTTCTTTATATAGCTCTATCTATCTCCTAGGAACCTTCTAGAGAGCCTTCTCACATTTATTACATCTAACTAACATAGTGGGCCTTTATTAATATAGTGGACCTAGTCCACCTTACATTAAATGACCACATTCTCATATATTAAATGACTTCCACTAATAATATATAACCACATTCCCATTGGGTACCTCCCTAGGTACCTCGCATTACCTCCCTAGGTACCTCGTATTACCTCCCTAGGTATACTACATTCCATCCCCCTTCACATGTTTCATCCTTGAAACATGAGAATAAACCATACAATATGACCGACTAAGCAATGTAGCCAACTGGTACCAAGTATGACCATCCATCCATCCCAATGGAAGTCGAACATGATGTCCATCTGTTGCCTTACCACCCTGATCTTGCTCTGCATTATGTCGGGGTTGCCATGGGATTGTTTCTGTAGCCTGAGCTCTTCCTATAGTGTCGGTAGTCCTCCATGCACCTCTTGATCGGTTTCCTATGTGGTGCCCTACTGGGGCGTAAATGTGTTGATGCACACGCCCTTGCCTTGATGATTGTTGTGTCTCTATATGATGTGGATGACGATATATAACAATTGTAGGAATATGTTCTTTTTTCTTCAAATCTGCAACACTTTGTGCCTTTGAGTCAATGACCTCCTTAGCTTCTTGATTATGTCCTTCCTGTAGTTTTGCTTCATCTCCTTCTATAGACTCTACCTCTGATTCAACTTCAGACTCGACAATAACTTCTTTGTTAGCTTCCATGGGCCCATATTTCTTACTAAGAGACACATCCTGCAATGCAATTTTCTTTTTCTTGTACCGAAGCTTTAGAAACTTCTTTTGCACATTAATATTAATGGTACCCACTGATTCTATCCAAGGATATCCAAAAACAATGTCTTCATCACCCATATCTAGAGCCTCATAATCTGAATGCAACACATATTTATCCATACTGAGCTTCAAATCTTTAAAAAGTTTAACATTTTCACCTGCAACCTGTGTGCTTTGAGTATTCTTTTCCGGAACTTGCAATCTATTAACGAGCTAAATATTGATAAAATTTTGTTTGCAACTAGGGTTAATAGAAATGATGACATTTTCTTTATGAATACAACCATGAACTTGTAATATAGATTTTCCACATGAAAATAAACTCTTGGTGATGTCTTTATCCTTACTCTTTGTATGAGACCAATTGTCTAAAAGTAATTTTTCAAGTGCTTCCTCGGAAAGTAACATCTACTCAGAATGGTGAAATGATTTCCACCATATGAGAGCATCACCTTTGAAAGCCCAGTCTACAAAAGATTTCCACTTCCCTTTCCATAATGACTTGTGAGATTGTATAAATTCTTCAATACTAGGGCCATCATCTTTTCCAATAAAAAATAGCATACTTGGAATAAATATTCAACAAAAACTAAAGTTAAAAATAACTTACTATAGAAAATCGCGGCTTTTTTCCGGAAAAACCTTGAAAAACTATTGAATTTGAAATGCTTATAACTTTATTTCCCGAACTCCATTTCAGCGGATATTTTTTTTTGAAATTGGGTATTTTTGTGAGAGGAATTCAAATACCCAATTTGTTTAGCCAAATTATGCTAAAAAAATTTCAAACCTAAACCTGAAGTGCACCCCCCTCTTTCTTTTTTTAGAAAAAATCTGCAAAAAGAGCCAAAAAAATCTCCAAGGAAAGTGCCATGAAACCACTTATTAAGTACATGAATAGATATGAAGATAAATCTCAAAATAAACCCCCAATATCAACAAGAATATTCCAAACCATTAACCAAATATTCAACACAAGAACTAGAGAAAACCCTTAAGGTAGGGTAACAACATATATTATTCCTTACGGAAGGAATGCACTCCTCAAGCAATACTTGTTTGTACAATGACAATATTCTTTATTTTGCCCCATTACATTGCTTACACTTCTTTATATAGCTCTGTCTATCTCCTAGAAACCTTTAAAGAGCCTTCTCACATTTATTATATCTAACTAACATAGTGGGTCTTTATCAATATAGTGGACCTAGTCCACCTTACATTGAATGACCTCATTCTCATACATTAAATGACTTCCACTAATAATACATAACCACATTCCCATTGGGTACCTCCCTAGGTGTACTACAACTTATTTCTAGAGAGTGAGCTATCAAAGGTCCACCCCTACCTACCAACATAAAGGAGATGCAATATTTCTTAAAAAATATCAATTTCTCAAGACACTTCATTCTTGATTTTGCCCAAGTTGTCAAAACCTTTAAAACAACTAATGAAGAAGGATATTAAGTTTAAATGGGGTACTCTAACACATGAGGCTTTTGAGTCCTTCAAATTTGTTATCAATTTTGCACCTCTGTTGATTAGCCCTGACCATCAAATACTTTGTCATATGTGTTAACTTCTACGAGGAAACCATTTTGCAATCTTATTGCAAAAAGATAACAAAGTAAACTTGAGACCTCTCACTTTCAAAAGCAAAAATTTGAAGGCACATCAACTAAATTATTTTCAATTAGAAAAACATCACTACTCCTAGTACAAAGCCTTGGAATTGTTTTGATATTACGTCCAAGGCTACACATTTCAAGTTTTTGTGCCTACATCTCCTTTCTCACTAGATTAAATTGAACCAAACTACTTAGTAAATGGTCCAAATGGATTATGTGCATGTAGGAGTATGATTTGGATATTAATCCAATGGAAGCTATAAAGGGGACTAGGTTGGATGAATTGTTAACTAAGTCAAATGCCTCGAGCATAAATAAACCATCCTTGATAAAATACTTGATTGCTTACAAAACCTTATAGAGTTAGTCAGATAACCACAATATGAGGCTATCATTTATTTTTATTATTATCAACGGTGTATGCCACTACTACAATACACTACTTCGATGTTGTCTCCAACATCGTTAAATAATGTATTTTTTCCTAAAAATTTCAAGTATGGATGATGTTGCACATGAAATTTTTGTGGGTGTCGTGTGTTGCATCATTAAGATAGAGTTCATGGGTGTTTTGCCCTTGATTTTAGAGTACAAGCATCCAATTTTGTGGGCATCTAAATAACATTGTTTCATAGGTTGTAGTGCAACCATATTTAATTATAAAGACAAGGAAAATGTTAAAAGGACTAGACACAAGTTATCTGGTAGAAACAAGGGGTTCCAAGAACCTACAAACCCAATTACTAGAATGCCATCATAGTTCTTAAAATATGGAGGAATACAACTCTACTATAAGCGGCGTAAACCTTTAAATCAATTTATTCAATTGACCCTTATGACCCTCATGCAATACACCATTAGGACAAAATGATTGCAAGTTTATGTGGGGTACATTTTGTAGCTA
>ML820987.1:54362-73285 GCA_009831015.1 Picea engelmannii | reverse complement strand
GTATGGTATAGTATGGTATTGATATTGGTATGGTATAGTATGGTATGGTATGGTATGGTATTGGTATGCAATGGTATTGGTATTGGTATTGGTATTGGCAATGCATAAGGGTATTGGCAATGCATATTGGTATTAATATTGGTATTGGTAATGCATATTGGTATTGGTAATGCATATTGGTATTGGTATTGGTATTGGAAATGCAATGGTATTGGTATTGGTATGGTATGGTATGGTATGATTACTGGTATTGGTATTATTATTGGTATTGGTATTGTATTGGTATGCATACATTTCCAATGCATACCATTTCCATGCATTGGTATGCAATTGTATAGGTATTGGTATTGGTATGAAATGGTATGGTATTGGTATTGGTATTGGTATGGTATAGTATGGTATTGATATTTGTATGGTATAGTATGGTATGGTGTGATATGGTATAGTATAGTATGGTATTGTTATTGGTATTGGTATTGTTAGGTAGCTAGAGAGGTAGCGAGGGGGCCCTGAGGGCCCATAGTTATAATAGTAGAGACCATTCAATGTAAAGTGGACTAGATCCACTATAGTATTAAATAAGGCCCACTATGGTAGTTAGATATAATAAATGTAAGATGACTTCTTAGAAGGTTCGACTTCTAGAATGTTCCTCCTCTAGAATGTTCTTAGGTGATGGTAGCACTGTATAAAGGGGTTCAAGCAATGTAATGGGACATGAAGAAAAATATTGTATTTCGAGTTGAAGCTCAATAGGAGGATTCCCCCTCGAAGAGGCAAGTGAACAGGAGAGGATCCCTTCCATAATATGATCCATTGTATGGTGTTTCCCTACTGTAAGGGTTTTCTTATAATAATAAAGTGTGGTTTCTTCTATATTGCTCTGTGTATATATTGTGTATTTAGTATTTGTGGTTATTATATTTTTATATCTACTCAGATACTTAATTAGTGGTATCATAGCACTTTCCTTGGCCAAAGAAGGGAATAAATTTTTGCTCCTTTTGCAGAATTTTTCTAGGGAAGAAAAAGAGGGCTACGCACTTCAGGTTCAGATATGAAGATTTATGAGCTTAATTTGGAAAAAAAGATTGGGTATTCGAATTCCTCTTGGAAAAATACCCAATTTCAAAAACAAATCAGCCGAAACAGCATCCGAGAAGTAAAGTTATGAGCATTTTAAATTCAACAGTTTTGCAGGGTTTTTCTGGAAAAAGCCGTGTTTTTCTGCAGTAATTTATTTTTAAACCCTTGTTCTATTTTTTGGGTTTTTTTTCGTGACGACGAAGAGACTACAGTGTTCATAAATTTTCATAGGGTTCTCAGAGTGCTACCATATCAATTCCATTGGATAAATCATTTTAAGAGTTTTCTTTTGGTATATTATATGTGGTGTTTCCAATGGATATGCATTCTCAACTCAGGGAAATTCTACACATGATTGAAACAGTCAAAGCCGATATGCATGGCCACCTACAAGGCATTAGAGATAGTTATCAAAATATTCAACGATCATTGGCTCTCCTTCAAGAGAGATATCTTATGGCAAACATCATGAATGAATATCATCAAGAATTGTATGCTTGGTATGATTTGAAGGATGATTGTGATGATTGGTATATGGATAGTTGTCATTTCTGGGATGACAACCACTTCCATATTCTATTTGATGACTCTCCCTTCACCTCATGTAGAGCACATTATGGAGATAAGTCCAGTGCCTTCTATGCACACTATTTTTCATTATTCTCTAGTACTAGTGTGTTATTCAAATGATTTTGTGGATATGGAGGGATCTACATATTTGGATCCCCATGATCAATGTAGATCCTCGAAGCATCAGTTTCAGTTGGTTCTTGAGTTAAGATATCTTTTGTGTGGAGTTCACATGAGAACTTGGACATGGGACCTCATTTCACAATGGAAGTTGGACTACTTCAACATGATGGTTTTCATTTCTCCATGGGACCCTGGTTCTCTAGTCTACTTCATCACTATGGTCCACACTTATTCATGGGATCCTGGTATATGGTTGTACATCAATGATGCAGGAGAATCGTCAGCAGCAAGAAATCATGGAGGCAAAAGACAGCTGGGATGAACACCATCACGTTTTGGCACATGTAAAAAATGTTTTGAAATGTTTTTGAAAGTTTGGATGCACAGATATTGATGAAATAGTTAAGAAGGCGTACTTCCATATTTTAAAAAGATCTTGAGCGACCCGATCTCATGTGTAGAAGGTAGAGGCATTTATGCTAGTTAATGAAAGTAGGTAGATTTAAAAATTCTAGATTAGACAGTTTTAGGAGATGAAGGGAAAATGACTATAGACACCCTCATTCTTTATATCATTGTATCAATCAAGGGATTGTAGAAGGAATCACATTAGCATAGAGGAGAAGCAGAGAGTTGTAGAGAAGAGCGCATGTACAAAAGTTCTGAATTTAATATATGAAGCTTTGATTCAGACTCATGGTGTTATAACGCTTTCTGTGTATACATGCTCAATGTTATGCTTATGGTTGTTTTACTCTTTCTGTTGTGCATTTGTTGTTATGCTATGTATGTATGATTTCATGTTAAGTGTTTGAAATATGAGAGAGTAAGGGAATGAGTTTCAATTGTTTCTCTTCTTGAGTAAGAGTTCCTGCAAGGAGTGCAGTGGAAGTGTCCACAAAGTGTGCATTGACAGGTTCAAAGTTTATCTCTGGAAGCTCAGGAGGGATACCGTTGTTCTCATTTTCTGCAGAAGTGTAGGAAAGGCACAGAAGCTGTGCAAGGTGTGCGAAGGCAAGTCGAGACCTTATAACTTATAAACCAAGGCTGAGAGATCAAAGGATTGCTATTGCAGAGTTGCATAGAGTCAAGAGATTCAAATATCTAGGAATATTTGAAGAGGTGCTGCAAGGAGTGCGTGCAGAAGTCTTCTGAAGACTCGAAGTCGCAAGGAAGCTCAGGAGGAGTAGCGTTTTCAGAAATATTCAAAGAAAGTTTAGGAAGGTTGATCCCTTCAAAGTATTCAAGGAAAGAGATTGGACGGTTGGAATTCTCTGTGGAGAATCCCTGAAATAGAAAGGACCGTAGGATCCAGGAAAGTTGCAGGGGAGTTAAGCATTTGGTAGATATACCCTATGAAAGGTAGATTCAATGTGGACCGTCGATCATGACTTTTTCAGGCCGTCAGATCATTTCGATAATTCAGAGTTTGAGAGCCTGAAGTGTAAGCCAAAATCCTTGGCTGGTCAAGTTCCTGAAACATGAAAGAAGGTTTCATGTGTGAAGTCAAAGAGTGACGAGTTCGGAAATTCAGAACTTCAGAATTCAGGGTTTCGGAAGTCTTGAGGACGAGTGATCGGGACTAAGAAAAGGGGAAAGTCTGAAATCATAAGTTGCGGCAGAATATTTGTCGACATTTCGTAAATCAGGTTTTTGACATTCCCAGTGACAAGAGGCAGAACACTCCACATTAGGAGTATCGAAATCGTGAAACATGAAGAAGTGTGGAGGAGCATTTCGGCATTTCGACATTTCGTAGATTCATGGATCAGAAGGTATAGGAGGCAACGAGTTTGAGGATAAACCTCACGAACTCCCATTACACGAAATCGTGCTAACCGTTGGATCAATCCTTGGGAAGAATCATAGCCATCGAAAAATCCTTGGGAGCGAAACATTAGTCTTTTGGTGTTTCGGGATTCGGCATATCAGGAATCCTATTGACAAAGGAACGGGACATAGTGAAAGGAAAATCCTGAAGTCATGAAGAGTAGTAGAGGTAAGGGTGGACTTTTCAGGATTTCGGAGTTCAGGGTTTTAGGACTCCGGGAGTGGAGAGGTAAAGTTGCACGTCATCGCAACTCCCAAAATCACGAAGAGAGAAAAGCCGAAATCAGTGGTGAGAAGGGTCCAAATTTTAGTATTTCGGGTTTCGGAGGTAGAAGAGGTAAGGCGCTCAGCCACGAGATTCGTGAAATCGTGAAGTCCAATATCTCAAAAGGAAAAGAGAAGATTTCCAATGTCAGTTGGGTGTTGGACGAGGAGTTCATGCCGATGAATGATCGCACGGGAAAAACTTAGGAGGGCCTGTGAATTATACTCAAAGTGAATGAGTAAATAATTCCCCGAGAGGAATTAATAGGGTCAGTCAGACTCTAAGGGGATGAAGTTGAAAGATCCTGTGCGGGCTCTAGCCTGAGGGTTAAGGGGTCTACATCAGTTGTGGTATCATAGCTTAGAAAGATTTCTTTGCTTTCTGTAGTAGGGAAAAGAGGAATTTTACATCCATGCCACCACGAAGAAGAGACAGGCAAATACGTGACCCACCAGAGGAAAGGGAAATTTTGAGAAGAAGAGATAGACAATTACCTAATCCAGCAAAAGAAAGAGACATGCATGAATTACGTGCCAGGCTTGATGCCATGGAGAAAACATAGAGGCACACAGTTGACACTAGGGATATCAACGAATCTGAAAGTGAAAATGAAGCAGGAAATGAGGAAGTTGCAGCCAAAGATGTAGCAGAAGAATGACTATTTAGGGCTATTGCAAGAATAGGTGCTAGAGCAAAAATGGACATTCCAGTATATGAAGGAAACCTGGATGTTGAAGAGCTTCTAGACTGGATTAGAGCTTTGGATAAGTATTTTGACTATGAAGATGTCAAGGACGACAAGAAGGTCAAACATGCTGTCACAAGACTTAAAGGACATGCAACATTGTGGTGGGATGAACTACAAGCTGACAGACGCTGCAAAGGCAAGCAAAAAATTAAGAGTTGGGATAGAATGGTTGCAAATATGAAGGCAAAATTCATACCCAAAGATTATCAAATTACTCTGTTTCGGAAAATGCATAATTTGAGACAGAAGTTGATGACAGTGAAAGAGTACATTGAAGAGTTCTACAGGATAAACATCAGAGCAGGTCATCAGGAAAGTGATGACGAAAAAGTTGCTAGGTACATGAATGGTCTGTGATATGACATTTAGGATGAGATGAGCATGATGACCATTCAGACGGTAGAAGATGCTTATCAAATGGCTCTGAAAGATGAAGAGAAGATGAGCCGAAAGAAAGGTCAGAGAGACCAAGGCATAAGTCAAGCCAGAGACAAACCAATTGCCTAGGACAAAAATCAGAAACCTAAAGAAGAGTGGAGAAAACCTCAAACTCAAACTGAGAGAGGTGGAAGCTCACAGAGAGGAAAGTATGCTGATAGAAATACTATTCCTCGAACTAGAGGAAGAGGAAGAGGCAGAGGTAGAGAAATAAAATGCTTTACCTATGGAAAAAATGGATACAAATACTATGAATGTCCAGATAAGAAGAAAGAAGGAGGTGAAACTCACATTGCCAAAGGTCAAGGACGGAATGTTGAGGTAGAAGATGCTGAAGGAGGAAGATCAATGATGATGAGAAAAGTTCTCTTAATGCCAGAGAAGGAGACAGAGAACCCAGTCCAAAGGAATAAACTTTTTCGGACTCCTTGCAAGACCAAAGACAGGGTATGCAAAGTCATCGTGGATAGTGGTAGCACAGATAATTTTGTTTCTACAGAGATGGTAGAAAAGCTAGAGTTGAATACTATTGAACATCCAAGCCCATACAGAGTTTCGTGGCTACAAAAAGGAAATCAGGTAAATGTCACTAAACAATGTTTAGTTGAATTTAAAATAGGAAGATATAAGGATGAAATAATATGTGATGTCATTCCCATCGATGTTTGCCATCTATTGCTAGGCAGACCATGGAAATATGACATGAATGTGATTCATGATGGGAGAAAGAACACATACACCCTGGAGAAGAATGGGAGAACGCACATGTTGTTTCCGATTAAGGATAAATAAGTGAAACCAGAGGTGAGAAACACTGTACTTCTCATGAGTAGGAAAGAACTTCTGAAAGAGGTTAAGAAGAAGGAAGATACACAATTCATTGTGGTTAGGAAGCCTAGAATTGTTTTAACCAGTACAAGAGTGGATGATTTACTAGAGGAAATCTAGAAGCTACTGGAAGAGTTTGTTGATATAGTAGTGGATGAACTACCTCGTTCATTGCCACCGATCAAAAGTATAAGTCATCTCATTGATCTTATACTTGGAGCTAGTTTACCAAACAAAGCAGCATACAGATTGATGCCGTAGGAGAATGAAGAGGTCAAGAGACAAGTCCAAGATTTAATGGACAAAGGATTGGTTAGAGAGAGCTTGAGTCCATGCACTGTTCCAATAGTGCTCAGACCAAAGAAAGATGGAGGCTGGAGGATGTATACAGACTTGAGGGAAATCAACAAGATTACCATTAGATACAGATTTCCATTGCCAAGGATGAATGATTTGATGGATTGCTTGAGTGGAGAATTTTTTTTTTCAAATATTGATTTGAAAAGAGGATATCATCAGATTCGAATGAGAGAAGGTGATGAATGGAATACAACATTAAAGATGAATGAAGGGCTGTATGAATGGCTTGTTATGCCATTTGGCTTAGCAAATGTGCCTAGTACTTTCATGAGATTGATGAATGAATTCTTGAAGGAATTTATAGGGAAATTCGTCATTGTATATCTTGACGATATACTAATTTTCAGTGGAACAGAGACGGAGCACTTGAAGCATTATGATACAGTGATGAGGAGATTACAGCAAGAGAAGTTGCTGATAAACATGAAGAAATCTTCATTCATGAAGACAGAACTCATTTATTTGGGGTTTGTTATCTTTGCAGATAAGCTGAAAATGGATCTAGATAAAGTGGAGGTGATTAAGAATTGGCCATCGCCGAAGAGTATATTTGAGGTTAGAAGCTTTCATGGATTAGCTAGTTTCTACAGGAAATTTATCAGAAATTTCAGTGGAATTAGCGCACCGATGATGGACATGGTGAAGAAAAGACATAAATATTTTCATTGGACAGAGGAAGCAGAAAAAAGTTTCAACTTGTTGAAAAGGAAGATTACTGAACAACCAATTCTGGTGTTGCCATATTTCAGTAAGACGTTTCAGGTCAAATGTGACGCAAGTGGATTTGCAATTGGAGCGGTCTTGAGCCAAGATGACAGACCGATCGCATAATTCAGTGAGAAATTGAATGAAGCGAAAGTGAAGTACTCCATGTATGACAAGGAATTTTATGCAGTCATACAAGCGCTGAAGAAATGGAGGCACTATTTGGTTCCTAAAGAGTTTGTTTTGTACAGTGATAATCATGCCTTACAATTCGTAACTCAACAGGAAAAGTTGAACCAAAGACATGTTAAATGGGTTGAATACATGCATAATTTTACTTTTCTAATTAAACATATCTTTGGAACTGTTAACAAAGTTGTTGATGCTTTGAGCAGGAAATGTTTGCTTATGCAAGAATTCAGAGTCAAAACATTGGGTTTTGATAATCTCAAGGACATGTACAGAGATGATCCAGATTTTAAAGAGGCATATGAGGCATCTGAGAACCCAATTCTCAGGGACATAAGTCAATGAACTGAATATATGATCCAGGATGGATTATTATTCAGAGACAATCAACTGTGTATTCCAAAATGCTCCATGAGGGAGAATCTGTTGAAAGAAAAACATAGTGGAGGATTGGCCGGACACTTCAATCATGACAAAACATTCTCAAAATTAAATGGCTCATATTTTTGGCCAGGGATGAGGACCGATGTCAAAATATTTGTGGACAGATGTAGAATTTGTAAACACACAAAAGGAAGAAAGCAGAACACAGGGTTATACCGGCCATTACCCATACCAGAGAGGCCGTGGGATGCAGTGAGCATGGATTTTATATTGGGGCTGCCAAGGACACAAAGAGGATTTGACTCGATCTTTGTGGTGGTAGATAGATTTTCAAAGATGGCACATTTTATACCATGCCAGAAAACCAGTGACGCAACTCATATTGCGAACCTATTTTTCAAGGAAGTTGTTAGACTTCACGGCGTACCAAGGAGTATAGTTTCAGATCAAGACACCAAGTTCGTGGGACATTTCTGGAGGACTTTATGGAAGAATCTGGGGAAAAATTTGTCATTTATCTCAGCGTATCATCCTCAGATGGATGGACAAACAAAATTTGTAAACAAAATCTTAGGAGATCTACTAAGGAGCCTAGTGACTGAACACCACAGTCAGTGGGATCACATTCTGGCACAGGCAGAATTTGCTTACAATGATTCAATTAACAGAAGCATATGGTAGATTCCATTCCAAATTGTGTATGGAATGTAGCCAAGAGGAGTTTCTGAATTGAAAGGTTCAGAACAAAATGAATTCAGGAGTGCTAGTGCAGAGGATTTTGCAGAGGCGATGAAAGAACTTCATAACCAAGTAAAGGAACATTTGTAGAATTCGAATCAAGAGTACAAACGTAGAGTAGATCAACACAAGAGAGAACTTCAATTTGAAGTTGGTGATCTGATTCTTGCACATCTGAGAAAGGAAAGGTTCCCAAGGGGAACATATAACAAACTAAAGATGAAAAAGATTGGACCATGCAAGGTGTTGAAGAAATTTGGGGAAAATGCATATGATATTGAATTACCCGATGGGATCATAATTTCACCGATATTCAACATCTTAGATTTGTACCCTTACAGAGCTAAAGAAGTGGGAGCAGATAGTAAATAGATAGAGGTTTAGTGGACTAAACAAATTCCTGTAGCTGCAAAGCCATAGATGGAAAGTATAATTGACAAGAGAGTCAACAAGAGGACCAGGAGAAAAGAGTATTTTGAATACTTGATCAAATGGAAGGGACATCCAGTTGAAGATGCCAATTGGGAGAATGAAGCAGAAATTCAGAAGCATGGACAGACCATGTAATAGCTCATGAACATGAGTTCATGAAAATTTTCAAGCGAGGGAGTATGAAGCAGGAGCATCATCAACAACAAGCAAGCATGGAGGTGGAAGACAGCTGGGATGAACGCCATCATGTTTTGGCACATGTCAAAAACATTTTGAAATGTTTTTGAAAGTTTGGATGCACAGATATTAATGAAATAGTTAAGAAGGCGTACTTCCATATTGTAAACAGATCTTGAGCGACCCGCTCTCATCTGTAGAAGGTAGAGGCATTTATGCTAGTTAATGAAAGTAGGTAGATTTAAAAATTCTAGATTAGACAGTTTTAGGAGCTGAAGGGAAAACGAATATAGACACCCTCATTCTTTGTATCATTGTATCAATCAAGGGATTGTAGAAGGAAGCACATTAGCATAGAGGAGAAGCAAAGAGTTGTAGAGAAGAGCCATGTACAAAAATTCTGAATTTAATATATGAAGCTTTGATTCAGACTCATGGTGTTATAATTCTTTCTTTGTATAGGAAAGGCACAAAACTTGTGCAAGGTGTGTGTAGGTAGGTCGAGACCTTAGAAATTATAAACCAAGGCTGAGAGATCGAAGGACTGTTGTTGCAGAGTTGCATAGAGTCAAGAGATTCAAATATCCAGGAATATTTGAAGAGGGGCCGCAAGGAGTGCGTGCAGAAGTCTTCTGAAGACTCGAAGTCACAAGGAAGCTTAGGAGGAGTAGTGTTTTCATAAATATTTGAAGAAAGTTCAGGAAGGTTGATCCCTTCGAAGTATTCAAGGAGAGAGATTGGATGGTCAAAATTCTCTATGGAGAATCCCCGAAATAGCAAGGACCGCAGGATCCAGGAAAGTTGCGGGGGAGTTAAGTGTTTGGTAGATCTACCCTCCGAAAGGTAGAGTCAATGTGGACCATCGATCATGACTTGTTCAGGTCGTCAGATCATTTTGGGAATTTGGAGTTCAGGAGGCTGAAGTGTAAGCCAAAATCCTTGGCTGGTCAAGTTCCTGAAATGCGAAAGAAGGTTTCATGTGTGAAGTCAAAGAGTGACGAGTTCAGAAATTCAGAACTTTAGAATTTGGGGTTTCAGAAGTCTTGAGGGCGAGTGATTGGGACTTAGCAAAGAGGAAAGTTTGAAATCAGAAGTTGCGGCAGAATATTTGTTGGCATTTCGGAAATCGAGTTTTCGGCATTCCTAGTGACAAGAGGCAGAAAACTCCACATCAGGAGTACCAAAATCGCGAAACGCGAAGAAGTGTGGAGGAGAATTTTGGCATTTTGGCATTTCGGAGATTCGGGGATCGGAAGGTATAAGAGGTAGCAAGTTTGAGGATAAACCTCACGAACTCCTGGTACGCAAAATCGCGCTAACCGTTGGATCAAGGGGAAGAATCACAACTGTCAAAAAATCCTTGGGAGCGGAACATTAGTATTTCATTGTTTCGGGATTTAGAATATCAGGAATCGTGTTGACAAAGGAATGGGACATAGTGAAAGGAAAATCCTAAAGTCACGAAGAGTAGTAGAGATGAGGGTGGAATTTTCGGGATTTCAGAGTTCGGGGTTTTGGGACTCCGGGAGTGGAGAGGTAAAGTTGCACGTCGTCGCTGAAATCAGTGATGAGAAGGTTCCATCTTTTAGTATTTCAAGTTTCGAAGGTCGAAGAGGTAAGGCGCTCGACCACGGGATTCGTGAAATCATGAAGTTCGATATCCCGAAAGGAAAAGAGAAGATTTCCAATGTCAGTTGGGTGTTGGTCGAGGAGTTCATGCTGGTGAATGATCACGCGAGAAAAACTCAGGAGGGCTTGTGAATTATAGTCAGAGTGAATGAGTAAATAATTCCCCGAGAGGAATTAAGACGGTCAGTCAGACTCTAAGGGGCAGAAGTTGAAAGATCCTGTGCGGGCTCCAGCCTGAGGGTCTAGAGGTTTGCATCAATCAAGCATTGAGGAAAACACTTTCATAAGGGGGATGAAATGTTAGATAGCTATAGAGGTAATGGGGGGCCTTTAAGGCCCATAGTTATAATAGTAGAGACCATTCAATGTAAAGTGGACTAGGTCCACTATAGTATTAAATAAGGCCCACTATGGTAGTTAGATATAATAAATGTAAGAGGACTTCGTAGAAGGTTCTACTTCTAGAATGTTCCTCCTTTAGAATGTTCTTAGGTGATGGTAGCACTATATAAAGGGGTTTAAGCAATGTAATGAGACATGAAGAGAAATATTGTATTTGGAGCTGAAGCTCAATAGGAGGATGCCCCCTCAAAGAGGCAAGTGAACATGACATGATCCCTTCCATAATAGGATCCATTGTATGGTGTTTCCCTACCACAAGAGTTTTTTTATAATAATAAAGTGTGGTTTCTTCTATATTTCATTGTGGATCTATTGTGTGTTCAACATTTGTGGTGATTATATTTGTATATCTACTCAAGTACTTAACAGGTATTGTATGGTATGCTATTGGTATTGGTATGGTACTGGTATGGTATTGGTATTCTCCACTTTAGTTATCCTATTGAATTCCTACCTAAGCTACCCACTCCACYAGAATGCCCTTAGACTCCATCTCTTCTARAAATATATTTGATTCTTGCCTACTAGCACCACATATCGCACTTGACAATGATACCTTGGACCACTCTTATGATCATTGATTTTTCAACCACATGGATTCTTGTTTAATATTTTGAGGATACAAACACTTCCATGATTTTAATTACTCTTGATAAATCTAATAAGATTTTTGAATTGATGTTTCATAGATTTGTGGATTTGAACTAGGTATTGATATTTTGGTACCTTTGCATCATTTAGTTATCCATGGTTGGCTTAGAAAAAATGTAGCAATTTTTATCACCCCTATTGACTTCAACCTTATTTTTAGGTGCAATTATGTATGATATGGTATGGTATTGGTACTGGTATTGGTATTGGTATGGTATGGTATAATATGGTATTGGTATTGGTATGGTATTGGTATTGGTATTGATATGGTATTGGTATTGGTATTGGTATTGGAAGTCCGTTATGCTACTCAATTTCAATTTTATGCCCCCAGACCAAATTGTCCACATATCCTTGAATGGATTGAGGAGGTGACTTGCAACTCATGATAAAACTCAAACTGGGACTCGAATGCACAAACCGTCAGTTGCATTGGATTTAGAGCACCGGGTTTCAGTTAGTGGGGCCCCTACACTATCATTCCGTTGACCGAAAAAACATTTGTTGGAGTATCTCTAACATTAGGGTTTTGTTCAATGAGGCATAGTGCAATTTATGAAGATGAGGTCGATTTTCAAGAACACTTTGTCGGGCATTTTTGGTTAGTGTAGCTGCATGGGCCTTGTCCAAACAGACTTGTGGGAGCTTACAAAACTCTTTTATGCTGCTCTATTTCAATTTTATGTCCCCGGACCAAATTGGCCACATGTCTTTGAATGGCTTGAGGAGGCAAGTTGCAACTATCGATAAAACTCAAATCAAGACTCAGATGCATGAACTTTTAGATGCATTGGATTCAGAGAACCCGTTTTCAACTATTGCGGCTCCTATGCTATCATTCCGTTGACCGAGAAACAATTTGTTGGAGTATCTCAACCACTAGGGTTTTGGTCAATGAGGCATAGTGCAATTTCTGAAGAGGAGGCTGATTTTCAAGGACACCATGTCAGGTGTTTTTTGCCAGTGTAGTCACATGGGCCTTTGCCAAATAGACTTGCAAGAGCTTATGAAAGTCCGTTATGATACTTGGTTTGGATTTTATTCCCCCAGACCAAATTGACCACATGTCCCTAAATGGCTTGAGGAGGCAAGTTGCAACCCACGATAAAACTCAAACTGAGACTTAGATGCAGAAATCTCAGTTGCATTGGATTAAGAGTGCAGGGTTTCAGCTAGTGGGGCCCCTACGCTATCATTATGTCGACCAAAAAACCATTTGTTGGAGTATCTCTGGTAGTAGGGTTTTGGTCAATGAGGCATAGTGCAATTTATGAAGATGAGGCTGATTTTCAAGAACACTCTGTCGGGTGTTTTTTTCTAGTGTATTCACATGGGCCATGGTCAAACAGACTTGTGGGAGCTTATGGAACTCCATTATGATGCTCGGTTTGGATTTTATGCCCCCAGAACATATTGGCCACATGTCCTTGAATGGCTTGAGGAGGCAAGTTTCAACTATCGATAAAACTCAAACTGGGACATAGATGCATGAATCGTCAGTTGCATTGGATCTGGAGCAATGAGTTTCAATTACTGGGGCTCCTACACTATCATTCTATCGACCAAAAAACCATTTGTTGGAGTATCTCCAACACTAGGGTTTTGGTCAATGAGGCATAGTGAAATTTCTAAAGAGGAGGTTGATTTTCAAGAACACCGTGTCGAGTTATTTTGGCTATTTTAGTCACGTGGGCCTTGGAAAAATTTACTTGTAGGAGCTTACGAAAGTCTGTTATGCTACTCGATTTAAATTTTATGCCTCTAGCTCAAATTGACCACATGCCCCTAAATGGCTTGAGGAGGCGAGTTGCAACTCGTGATAAAACTCAAACTTGGACTCAAATGCACAAAATATCAGTTGCATTGGGTTAATAGTATTGAGTTTCAGCTAGTGGGTCCCCTACGCTATCATTTCATCAACCGAAAAACCATTTGTTGGAGTATCTCCGGCACTAGTGTTTTGGTCAATGAGGCATAGTGCAATTTCTGAAGATGAGGTTGATTTTCAAGAACACTCTGTCAAGCATTGTTTTCTAGTGTAGTCACATGGGCCTTGGAAGAAAAGACATGTGGGAGCTTATGAAACTCCATTATGCTGCTCGGTTCAGATTTTATGCCCCTGTACCAAATTGGCCACATGTCCTTGAATGGCTTGAGGAGGCGAGTTGCAACTATCGATAAAACTCAAACCAAGACTCGGATGCATGAACCGTTAGTTACATTGGATCCAGAGAACAGGGTATTAGCTATTGGGGCTCCTACGCTATTATTTCGTCGACCGAAAAATAATTTGTTGGAGTATCTCCAACACTAGAATTTTGGTCAATGAGTCATAGTGCAATTTCTCAAGAGGAGGTCGATTTTCAAGAACATTGTGTCAGGTCTTTTTGGCTACTATAGTCACATGGGCCTTTGAAAAATAGACTTGCGGAAGCTTACGAAAGTCTGTTATGCTACTTTGTTTGGATTTTATGCCCCCGGACCAAATTGACCACATGTCCCTAAATGGTTTGAGGAGGTGAGTTACAACTTGCAATAAAACTCAAACCAGGACTCAGATGCCCAAACCATCAATTGCATTGGATTAAGAGCACTAGGTTTCATCTAGTGGTGCCCCTAAGCTATCATTCTTCCAACCGAAAAAACATTTTTTGGAGTATCTCCGACACTAGGGTTTTGGTCAATGAGGCATAGTGCAATTTGTGAAGATGAGTTCGATTTTCAAGAACACTTTTTTGAACATTTTTTTCTAGTGTAGTCGTATGGGCCTTGGCCAAACATACTTGTGAGAGATTACATAAATCCATTATGCTGCTTGGTTTGGATTTTATGCCCCCAGACCAAATTGGCCACATGTCCTTGAATGCCTTAAGGAGGCAAGTTGCAACTATCGATAAAACTCAAACCAAGACTCATATGCACGAACTGTCATTGGATCCAGAGCACCGGGTTTCAACTATTAGGGCTCTTATGCTATCATTATGTCGATCAAAAAATAATTTGTTGGAGTATCTCCAACACTAGGGTTTTGGTCAATGAGGCATAGTGCAATTTTTGAAGAAGAGGTCGATTTTCAAGAACATTGTGTCGGGTATTTTTGGCTAGTGTAGTAGTGTGGGCCTTGGCCAAACAGACTTGAAGGAGATTACAAAAGTCCATTATGCTACTCATTTTGGATTTTATGCCCCTGGAACAAATTGACCACATGTCCCTAAATGGCTAGACGAGGCGAGTTGAAACTCGCGATAAAATTCAAATAGAGACTGAGATGCATGAACCTTCAGTTGCATTGGATTAAGAGAACTGCTTTTCATCTAGTGGGGCCCCTACGCTATCATTCCATCAATCGGAAAACCATTTTTTGGAGTATCTTCGGCACTAGGCTTTTAGTCAATGAAGCATAGTGCAAATTCTGAATATGAGGTTGATTTTCAAGAACACTCTGTCAGGCATTTTTGGCTATCGTATTGGTATTGGTATTGGTATGGTATGGTATTGTATTGGTATTGGTATTGGTATGGTATGGTATTGTATTGGTATTGGTATTGGTATGGTATTGGTATGCATATCATTGCCAATGCATACCATTGTGGTATGCAATGGTATGGTATTGGTATTGGTATTGGCAATATTATTGGTATGGTATGGTATGGCATTGGTAATGGTATTGGTATGCATACCACTGCCATGCAATGGTATGCAATAGTATGGTATTGGTATGGTATTGGTATTGGTAATGTTATTGGTATTCAATGGTATGGTACTGGTATTGACATTGGTATTGGTATGGTATTGTATTGGTATGGTATGGTATGTGATGCAGACCCCCTTCCCTCCTGGGGCTGTGCGACCTCCCGGTCTCTGGATATTTCCTTCTTCTGAGTTGGATCGACTCTTAGGGCTCCTAATCGAACCCAAAACAAATCTACAAAGGTGCCTTTTTCCTCTTTAGGCACATGTCCTGTGAATACATGCACCCTCTATCTGTGTGCTCTAGCTGTCTTCAATTTTTTGGGTGCTAGCTCCTTTACACTAGCCCCTTCCTTCAATATGTCCCTGGGCTACAACCTTGTGAAACTATGCGATTTCAGGCATGGGAAAGAGTGGTTTAGACCAACCCGTTTTTTTCCCTACAATTCACCTCCAGCTGCCACATATCCCTTTGTCGAAATAGTGGTTGAAATTGCGGCCCACTTAAGAAATATTATCTTTTGAGCTTGTCCTGGCCTCACAATTCTTCCCCAACATCAATATTCAACCTCTTGGTGCTACTTCTCGATTAATGACTGTTATCAAATATTTACCTGTCTTTGGCTAGCTGTCCAATCAACGAACTCTTGTCTCTTCATGCACGATCTCAGACCTTCATGATCTGTTGCCACATAAATCCCCTCTAAATAAATGGTTTTCGTTGATTCCAACTTTCCATCCTTCGAGAGTTTTGAATCTCAAACTTTTGCTTCCTCCGTATGGAAATCTTCAAGAGTGGAAGATTTTTTGCCACCTGTTTCCCTAAACCTATGGCTAGGATTCCCTCCATGAATATGGCCTTTAGGGATCTCTATTCTCAAATTATCACCTCTGCTGAAAGGGTATCTCTCGGAGTGGAATGTCTATTGATGCATGCCTCCACAATCAATGGATGTGCTCCTACTTCAGGACTTTGGCCTCCTCAATCAGATCGACGGTCCTTCCTCTCCCTCCTTGATCTATGATCGATATATTCTCCAGATATTCAGTCTTGTCCTTCCTCTGCTTTCCTCCCGAGTCCTAGATATGGCACTACATGTCCGCCTTCGCATCAACGACTCTCATCATTTTTGGGATTTCGGCCTTCAACGTTCTCAAATCTCAACAACCACAAATCTCCGAAGTGAAATCTTCCATAGTGTTGGATCTTCTGACACCTTTCCTCTCTTGATCCAACAGTTGTTCAATGGTTGTCTAAAGGAGTGAATCTTCATCCTCCATGTGTCCATTCATAGATCAATGATCCACGTGCTCCTTGTGGGATCAACAACCCTTAACCACTTCGACCTTCAGCACTTCGAAACTTTCTGAAACTTCTTTCCATAAAAACCCAGAGTGGAATCCTCCGAAGTCCATGATTTGGTGACACCTTTCCTCTTCCATATCAACGACTATCGTTCACTTAGGTTGTTCGGGCTTTGGAGATGTCAAAACTTTTTCCTTCGCGTTCACCCGAAGTGACTTCACCTGGAATTCATGATCTCTTGCCACGTGCCCTCCTGGATCTAACGATCCATATTTTCTTCGGTTCTTCGGGCTTCAAAAATCTCAGTTCTCAACTAAAACCTCACTACAACTTACCCTAAGCTCATAATCTATTGACAATTGTCCCTTTGCAGATCGACAACTCTCAGCCCTTCGGCTCTTCGAGCTTCAGGTGTGTTAGCACTGAAAGTCACACTTTGACTGCTAAAGTGTAATCTCAACACCCATCAGAATGTAAAAGATAACTTTGGTTTTGAATAGGTGGATCAACAAGATGGATAAATAAAGAGAGAAGGAATAAAACTATAGATTAGTAGGCTACACCAATGGGAAATGGAGTCACAAACATCCCACTCATCTAAGGCACAAAAGTTGCTTAACAAAAAACAAGATTATATGTTGATAGGTGGAAGAAATGAAGAAGGAAAACATAAGATAGACTATTTAGTAAATAGAGATCCTCTCAATTCAATGAATCAACAAATACTTGAATATAAACAATGACTGATGAGAAAAATACAACAGATCCTCTGTTGCTTAGGGATCCATAAATCATTGACAGCCTTTGATCCTCAAATCTGCAATATATTCAAATAAGAATAAATATAAAAGAAGAGTTACAATCTGAAATCACAGCTCTCATGAGTCTCCAATAGCAGTAATGATTACAATCCTAAAATTCCCACAGGCTTACAAATGAACACAAACAAAAAATTGCCTATTCCTACTCTCTCTAGCCTCTCTTGGCTCATCCATCCCTTATTCAAGAGATCTCACCTTATTTAAATAGAAAATACCATCCAAATGAACTAAGGAGGTCAAATCCCATCTCCTCCATTGGATTCTAAGCCTTGGAGATAGGTGGCAACAATCAAAGAGACAAAAATCCAACAAACTGCTGATTTTTCAGGAATTTGTTGAAAGTCATTAATAAATTGTTTCCACCTCATGCATGAGGCCTTTGATGGAGCTAAATCTTAGGTCCATGTGTCCCTTGATATCTAACCGATCCTTGAGAATCCATTCAAACTCTCCTTGACATGTGGCAACCTCCCAACAAGGTGAATATCAAAACCGTGACCGCTACAGGAAATTAGTACGCAACGCCACTATGCAGAGTATGCAATGCCTACTTCTAGATCCAATGTATCTCAAACCAAAACACATTTTGAAAAACTGAGAGAGGTTTTTGTTATTTGGAATGTTATGAAAGAAAACCTCATTCAGTTTTCAAAAATACATCCTCAACTTCTCATAACCCAAGTTTTAAATTAGTGACTCAAAACTGGGAGAATAACTCTACACAATTTATCCTCTGCCAGAATATTACACAACGCCTGTAGATAGTGCCCGACTGTGTTTTTGCATGCAATTTGGTAGCATAAATCCATGGGTGCTCTGATGCTTGAACTTGTATATTGGTAATAACTCAATATAATTTAAATTTTCCCCAAAACAAAATAAAAATCCCATAACAATTGTATTCATTTGCCAAAATGAATAATGAAATGCAGATTTTGTTCTCTGTGAAATATTAGGTAGTGCCACTTATGCAACATTGAGGCATAAAATAATCTTGTGATAACATAGGCTCTATGGTGGATAGAGTCCTCCCTGTGAGGCTTTAATAACTCTTGCAGTTTCAGTGCCTTATCCTTTGGGCTTGTGGAGTCATGCTCTCAACCTTTAACCTCTGCCATATGCTTTGATCTATGACCTTCAACTGAAACTAAATGAAAATGAAAACTAGAACTGACAAAATGATGAAAATGATGCTTGTACATAAAGCTTATTTCACACACCTAGTCTAATTATTAGGAAACTGAAGCATTAAAGTTACATGAAACAACCAATGAAGCCATTTCATCATTTTTTCAACTATTTGAAGTTTTGAAATGTGCTTCCTTAAGCACCAGCAATAATTCTTACTTGAAGGAGCGTCAAAGAAACATTTGGAAATACACTTTCCATTGAAGAAATCAACGAGCCTAGGCCCATTTTCTGCTTGCAGACAGGCTACAAATGGATCCTGAAAAACATCATCAATACTTGCCCCTGCAACATTACTTTGTGTAAAAAGGAAAAGTATTGCATTAGGTCCTTCGTCCATTGTTCTTGGTTGTTGTATGGCTT